>OY744540.1:2020000-2027967 GCA_963556195.1 Sepiola atlantica | reverse complement strand
TCTCTCTCTCTCTCTCTCTCTCTCTCTCTCTCTTTAAACTATGTTTTTTTATCAAATTATTATTTTTTTTAATAGGATTTTGAAAGTTAAGTTTAATAATTACTGTATTTGCCAAATACAGTAATTATTAAACTATACTATTTGGTCATTAAATTATTAATTGTACCAAATTGTTATAAAATTATAACTATTTTTGTTGACGTAATGTTTTATTTGATTTTTTAAATTCTATTTTGAAAAAGATTGAATGTAAATAGCTTACAAAACTTTCCATAGTGGGGATTTGTTGAGAATTCTAAAACCAGGAATGACTTTCTATTCGACAGTTTAAATACTTCTAAATTCCTTTCAAATTTCAAAGGTTACGAAAATTTTTTAGCTATTAACAAAAGATAAAATTACTGACTTGAAAGAGAAATGCATTGTGGCTGATTTAATTGCGTAACTAATTTTTTTTTTTAATTTAAAATGTTCGTTTTGGGGCTTTACACTTTCACTTTTTATTTCAATAAATAAAATAATCGATTAATAATAAAAGTAATGTGTAAGTAACGGAGTTCCGGAAAACACACACACACGAAGTGGGTCCACTCTGGTTAGAACCAAAGTGTTCCGTCCTCAGTCAGAGGAGAAATCCTTCTTGACTGGGACAATTTTGGGTTTTTTTTTCCTATCCAGATTGCCCGTTTTGGGGAAGTTGGATAAATCCCCACATAAAAAAACGACCTTGTGTCTAACTTTGCCCTGGTGAGGAGGCAAGTAAATAGCGACACGGACATTTTTTCTGTACCGATAATTAAATTGTTATATACGGATTTTAGTCAATTTATAAAAGTATTTGCTATTGTTTTGTTAATAGAACTTACGAATGAATGAGAACCACTTGTGTACTCCTACTCCCAGCCCTGAACCTCATATTACCATTTATTCCCTTTTATTTTTAATCTCTATTATTTTAATTTTCAAGTTGTAAAGAAAATAAAATAAAATAAAATAAAGTAAGACGTTGTCCTTGCTGTTTATAGATACCCGGCGCGAACACAGACCCCACCATGATATGATTGTAAATAAATAAATAATATTTGATTGAATCCTCGTAAAACTTTACTAGAAAAAATTGTTTGATCTTGGCACATACCTTAGTTTTCTATAGCACCCCTGAATAGACACAGATATAGTTATTTATGTCAAATGAAGTCTAACTTCACTTTCCAATTATCTCATTTAAAATCTGCACAGAACAATCAAATAAATGTTATATATATTTTTAGAACGATCTTCAATGAGTTATAGTGACAGATATTTGCTGTTGAGTGCGTGTCTGTGTATGTGCATGTGTCTCTCGCATCTACGTGACTTGCACATTATTATTATTATTATTATTATTATTATTATTATTATTATTATTATTATTATTATTATTTACTATCGAATATTACTGAAGTAAAATGCAAAAGCATAAAATAAAATGATTTTTATAATTCAATATTTTAACTACAACATTAAATCCACCAGAACGCATTTCAGTTTCTTTGTAAACAAGTAAGCCATTTTTATTTTTTTTGTTAATAGTTGAACAAAAAAAGCAGAAGAAATTAATTCGTGACCCTTTGAAAAGAATTTAAAAGCATTTAAACTGTCGAATAGCAAATCATTTCTGGCTTAAAATTTTTTAGCAAATGCTCACGTATTAAAAAATTGAAAGATTTGGAAGCTTTTTACATCCAATAATGCTATAAATAGGAATTAAAACATCAATTTTACTAAATTAATTACAGTTTTCAAGCAATTTGGTTCAAACAATAATTTGAAAATGTAACTTTCAAAATTCTAGTTCAAAAACAATAAAAAAGAAGCGGGACAGAAATGAAAGTAAATAGGGGACTCCCAGGCTTCACCCTCTTTTGACTATGAACAAAGTGTAGTATCTGTTCTGATACTACACCTCATCTTTTCTCTCCTCGATCAGTGAAAGAGAAATCTTTCTACACTGAGGCAATTTTGGTTTTTGTCACAATCCAGAGTGCTCCTTTTGGGGGTTTGGGCAGCTGGATTTTTTTCCCGCATTCAAATCCGACATTGTGTCTGTAGCAGTCATAAAGATTGACATTTCTTCCCTCTTGCGGAGAGCATCCCTAGTGAGGTGGTTTGGTCACACGATGACCAATCAGACGCCTGGGCGTAGTAATTTCGATCGGACCTTTGACGGGATATATCCAGACTTTTACGGATTTGCAGTGAAGATATACTGCCCGAAGAAAAGACTTTTAACAGCCGACTTTTATTATTACTATTCCTTTCTTCACTGTTTTAAATTCTGGCAACCTACACCCAACGGTGTAGGTTATTTAAATAAATATGTAATTTATTGTTTATAGAAGGGTTTTGTTTTCCTTTCTTTAGCGATTTTTTTGTTAGACATTATTATAGGAGATAGTCTTACAGTTTATGTCAGGGGCGGGCAAGCCCCGACCCGCGGGCCACACCCTGCTATGCTTTATTATTGCAATCCGGCCCGCGGACCTCCTAGTAAAACTCATATCATTTTGTGACATAGACGTAAAAAAAAAAAATGACAAAAACGGCAGAATTTTTATTTATTTAATTTTTTTTATTATTTAAGCGAAAACGTCAGTAAAAAGATTCCCAAGTAAAACTGGGTGGGTAGGTGGGTAGTTTTCCACGAAGGCCTCCATTTACTTATCTATTTCCAGTGTTCCTGCCAGATAAAGGTGAATCTCCTTAACCAACAATTTCGAGTAACTATGACCTTCTCTTATCCACTTGGAATCGGTGGTCCTACCTGAAATAATATCATTAACTTTTTGTTTCTTCCCCCCCCCCCTATACTTATGTCGTATGTATCTGAAGGGAATCTAAATTATTCCTACATTTACAAAGTAAATCAGATACTTTTTATTCTATTCTTTTTTTTTCTATGTTTTTGGAAGTTTTTAGATGAGGATTGATAATTTCTATCATTTGGAATATTCTGACTACTGTTCTCATCTTGGATTTTATTCCCCCCCCCCCCCCCCAAGTATATCTAGAATATAATTTAATATTATATAGGAACCATTTAATTATAAATAATAGATTAAAACACCATTGAAAATATATATATATATATATATATATATATATATATATATATATATATATATATATATATATATAGAATCAAATATAAACTAAAAGTAAACTTTTAGTAGATAGAACCTAAAGTGAAAAGGTTAAGCTGAATATACGAGATAGAGCAATTATAAAGATAGAAGAAATAAAAGTGATAAACATGTACGAATGTCCAGATATATTTCAAATTTCGATAGTTCAATGCAAGGATTACAGAATATATCTTGTATTGAACAATCGAAGTTTGAAATAAATCTGGACATTCGTACATGTTTATCACTCTTATTTCTTCTATCTTATATATATATATATATATATATATATATATATATATGAAGAGGTTCTTTCCAAATATGATCTAAGGTTAAGATCGGATTCTAACACTGCCTGATGAGATCTCAATTTATAATAGCTGTTGATCGATAACATCGAGATGCCAGTGTCGCAGATTTTGTACATGTCTGCAAATAAAAATAATCATATATAAAAGCTCTATTTGATATTGAGCACTTTTTATAAACCCGGTTGAAATTCTGTGGATGTTTACTTGGATTATAAATATATATATATATATATATATATATATATATATATATATATATATATAATATTAATGATTAATTACCTACAGGCATCGTGTTTCATGCTTACGCAATCTTCAGTGCAGGAAGCTAATTCCCGACGGTCGACGGACCGAACTCCGATCACAAATCGCCACTGATTCGCAGTCAAGAGACTTACCAGTTGGCCACCAGAAATTAGATTGGAATTTAGGAGGAATTTAACTTTGTAAATACCAAGTCGGCGGGTATTCACAGCAAACGGCGAAGAGTGATCAACAACAACAAATCGTGTTGGATATCGCAATGAAGCTAGTAGTACTGCTTGTCATTAAATCCACTCAGATTGTCTAGTAAAGGGAGCTATATATATATATATATATATATATATATATATATATATATATATTTGGATTATTCGGACTACTGTTCTTATCTTGAGCGTTATCATCGCAACGTTTCGGCCGCTGTAACCTCCAGTCTTATTTGGGAATATTTCTGTCAAACTCTGGAATTTGGGCAGAATTTCGAACGGAACCCTTTATTTAATCCACGGGGGTAGCATGCTCTCGTTCCGTCGGTTATGATTTGGAGACGTCTTCAGTAATTCACAATTCTTTCGTATCGCCCGCACTGAAGATTACCTTCAACCTTCAATCCTTATCTCAAAACACCATTGAATATATTTAAGTGTATAAAGTTTTTTCCCCCCTGTCTTAATTATATTACCATCAAAACGCTTATTTAATTCTATGATAGAACATAAGGTTTTGTAATACCGTATATATAGTACTCTGCAAACCCCCACAATCAGTTGTGTGTTTTCTTAATTTGCATATTTATTTAATAAATTCATATTCTGTAATATACATTTTTAGTTTGCATTGTCATATTTTCTTATCTGCAATTTAGTCGATAGTACAACATCGGATGCTGAGAACATGTACTACATTTTGAATTATTTATTTGATCAAAATATAAAAATGTACATTCAATACAAATTAGGCACAAGGGCATCAAAAGTGTGAGGTGGGTGTCGACGGTCATTCTTTGTTTATAGTGATAAGTGTCTATATCTACTCTTCACTAGAATAATCTCAGTCACCACAATACCACATTTACACTTGGGGCCGTCCAACTTAAGATATCCCCAATTGGTTTGAAAGTTTTATTTTTCATAAATATGGTTATATGGACAGAAATTAATTGGAATAAAACGGGGAGTGGGGAAATGACAAGAATAAGATTTGTTTAGTAAGACTCTTCCAACCCTTCCTAAATAATAGACCGCCCACTGTTTTTCGGTTTGTTCAGAGCCGAAAACAAGCAGGTGAATCTCTAAGTGGGAGTGGGATCTAAGTAGGAGAAAAAAAGAAAACGAGGGATGGAGTTTAGATAGTGGGTTTGATCTTAGCCAAAGGCGAATTTAACCCTTAAATGCTTCATGTTTTGGAAAATCATTACCTATGAAGCCGGTGTGCTGATGCAACATCATACTAATACCTACTCACACTTGCCAACAGGCTCGTTGCAGATGTGAGCCAAGTTGCAGTTTGACACGTTTTCGTTGGATATTCTATCGAATAGGCATTTTGTTTGAATGTGTCATATTTGAAACAAAAACCATTTGAGGGTTAAGTCACCATAACAAAAATAATGCTTTGGTTCTGTCGTCGTAAGATCATCCTCCCAAAAAATTATCTCCTTGGTTTTTGTGGGGGGTAATCCTCCCAGGTATTACAGCCTCCTTTGGGTGGATAATGTAATATCTGTTTTGTCGTCATTAGACCATACTAAGACATTACCTTTTCCTTTTATATGGGGGGGGGGCGGGCCTCCCAGGTATTACATCCTCTATTTTTTAGGAGGTAATGTACTATCTATTCTGTTGTCATAATATCATCCTCCCAGGCATTAACTCCTCCTTTGGAGATCAGTGTAGTAAATATTCGCTAACCATGATATTATGCTCCCAGTCATTACCTCCTCCTTTGGAGATCAGGCTAGCAAAAATATGCAACCGGAAGGAGTATATTTGCTAGTATTATATAAATTCTTGCTTTAGTTTGGTATAAAGAAATCCACCAGATCGTGCGATTACTTAATCATAATAAGCATAATATTTATTTATTAATATTACAGAAGATCAGATCAACATTGTACTTTGGGTTTCAAGCTGGGAGAGCGAACCCAGATTTACAAAAATAGTGTTCTTTTGGGTTTTATTTATGTTTATAAACCGCTCACAGGCTCTCTTCAGCCATATCTAATTTATAAGAGAATGGTATGGCATTGTGGCAGAAATTTACTGATTTTTTTATTTTATTTTATTTTTTATTTCTTTTACAATATTCTTCCTTCCTGTAGTTAACTAATGGTTGGGTTTTCTTAAAAAACTCCAAATATAGGCCTGGAAAAATAATAATTCGGAAAGGAAGGGGAGAGAAGGATTGTCTTACTATATATATATATATATATATATATATATATATATATATATATATATATATATGTATAATATATATATTATTATATATATTATTATATTAGGAAGACTACATATATGAAACAAAAAAAGTTTAAGGCACCTAAAATTCATACTAGAATTGTCTGCAAGGACCTGTGTCGCAACGGATAAAAGTGCTATAATCATTTCTAAGTGAACGTCTTGTTGAGGTTGTAAGTTGCATTCTCAGTTGGGGTGATACTAAGAATACCATCACTGTCATGTCTGATTGAACGACAGCCAAGGATTAAATAGAGAGTTCCGTTTGAAATTGACTATAGATTCCGGTTTTCTTTTTACTTTCTTTTGTTCTTCCTTCCCGTTTTTCTTTTGTTCTTCCTTCCCGTTTTTCTTGTGTTCTTCCTTCCCGTTTTTTCTTGTGTTCTTCCTTCCCGTTTTTTCTTGTGTTCTTCCTTCCCGTTTTTTCTTGTGTTCTTCCTTCCCGTTTTTTCTTGTGTTCTTCCTTCCCGTTTTTTCTTGTGTTCTTCCTTCCCGTTTTTCTTTTGTTCTTCCTTCCCGTTTTTTCTTGTGTTCTTCCTTCCCGTTTTTTCTTGTGTTCTTCCTTCCCGTTTTTTCTTGTGTTCTTCCTTCCCGTTTTTTCTTGTGTTCTTCCTTCCCGTTTTTTCTTGTGTTCTTCCTTCCCGTTTTTTCTTGTGTTCTTCCTTCCCGTTTTTTCTTGTGTTCTTCCTTCCCGTTTTTTCTTGTGTTCTTCCTTCCCGTTTTTTCTTGTGTTCTTCCTTCCTGTTTTTCTTTTGTTCTTCCTTCCCGTTTTTTCTTGTGTTCTTCCTTCCCGTTTTTTCTTGTGTTCTTCCATCCCGTTTTTCTTGTGTTCTTCCTTCAAGTTTTTCTTGTGTTCTTCCTTCCAGTTTTTCTTGTGTTCTTCCTTCCAGTTTTTCTTGTGTTCTTCCTTCCCGTTTTTTCTTGTGTTCTTCCTTCCCGTTTTTTCTTGTGTTCTTCCTTCCCGTTTTTTCTTGTGTTCTTCCTTCCCGTTTTTTTCTTGTGTTCTTCCTTCCCGTTTTTTCTTGTGTTCTTCCTTCCCGTTTTTTCTTGTGTTCTTCCATCCCGTTTTTCTTGTGTTCTTCCTTCCAGTTTTTCTTGTGTTCTTCCTTCCAGTTTTTCTTGTGTTCTTCCTTCCCGTTTTTCTTGTGTTCTTCCATCCCGTTTTTCTTGTGTTCTTCCTTCCCGTTTTTCTTGTATTCTTCCTTCCAGTAATTCTTGTGTTCTTCCTTCCCGTTTTTTCTTGTGTTCTTCCATCCCGTTTTTCTTGTGTTCTTCCTTCCCGTTTTTCTTGTGTTCTTCCTTCCCGTTTTTCTGTTGTTCTTCTTTCCCGTTTTTTTTTATTTCAGTTTTTTTAGTTTTATCCCTCCCTATTCAGATACGTCCAGTTATTTCTGTGAGAGCCTATTTTTTGTCTCTGTCACGCTTATTTTTTTTCATAAACTTTAATTTAAAAACTAAACGGTGATATTTTATTTCATTAACTCGATAATTTTTATATTAAAATAATACGATTGTCGATTTGTTTGTCACGCATAAATGTGGAATAGAATTTTTCCTCGGTCTGTCAAACTTAAGTTATGAATAGCATTTTCATCATTAAAAGTGTACATTGAAGGGACGCATCTTATCTCGAACCCTGTCCGTCGTTGGTTTCTAACACTTTTGTTGGAAAATGTTTGTCGGTCAGTCACATTTATTTTCGAATGTCAGTTTCGTTTGTTTCTGTTGTATATGTTTCAAATAGCATTTTCATAGCTAAGCTGGCATAG
>OY744540.1:2005000-2015000 GCA_963556195.1 Sepiola atlantica | reverse complement strand
ATTAATAGAATGAACACGGTTTATGAGAAGTATTTTTTTATATTAGATTTGAAGACTACCATGCTGTAGTCTGCAGGGATCAGTCCCGTGGTAACGTGTTGCATATATTGGAAGTTCTTGGAAAAACTCTGTTGCTGGAAGTAACATTTTATGTGAGGCATAGAGAGAAAGAAATGAAAGTACTTTGCAGTTGGGGTACGACGAGTTCTTGCTGTGAATGTCTTACAAGGAGGACCCAAAGAGTGGAGCTCAGTCGAGCACCTTCCATGACGATAGAGTAGAGAAAGACTAGCAACGTCTCTTCTGTGATAAAGGTGCTGTAGGCGAAGTCGGTGTTGAACTCTGTAAAAGCAAGAAAGAGAGAGGCACCTCTCATGATGTGGCATCAGTACTGCATCTTAGCACGTGATCATTTACGGACGAATATTCATTCCTAAAGATATGACTTTCAGACACACTCCAGCTATAATAATTATTAAAAAATATTTACTGTTTTTTTTTTAAGCAAATAAAATCGATGTATCTAAGTGTTTGTTCTAAGAACATGGTTCTTGTATCATCCAATTATTATATTAATAATAAAAAAAAAGTAGTAAATTAAAATTCTATTACGAGCTTAAATTAATCATAATGCCTTTCGGTTTCTTCGTAAACAAGATAGTGATACAACGATTTGTTTGAAAAAAGTTTTTTTTAAGATTCCCGAGTTTGACAAGGTACACATGAAGAAGGTCGGAGGTTACATCGGCCGAAACGTTGTGATAAAAACACCCAAGATGAGAACAGTAGTCCGAATATACCAAATTTCACATCTATGTACTTATTCCAACCTATGCTGCCTGAGGATGTCGGTCCAAGAAGTTTGAACGTTGGACCTTCGGGAAGGATGCTATTGGCGACGCACAATCGGTGGTGGGTCCAACCAGGGATTTTTACCTCGCCTAATAAAACCGGTATTGTCCGGGCCTTAGGGTCTGGATTTACGCCGGTCTCTTGGGGATTGCCGGTCCTGTGCAGTTCTAGGAGGTGCACCCTCCCTTACTGTCTGAGGCGCCCCTACCGGGGAATGCCGACGGGGCTGCCCAGGCTATTTTTAAAAAGCCAGAGTGCTCAAATTCTCGAGCGCTGGTTCTTTCCCACTTTCCCGACCTTGTGTCACATCTTACCTTGTGGGAAGAAGATAAATAGAATCGGTGGTTGGAGACGTTTCTTATAGTAATATGTGGATAGTTTCGGTGATCATCAAATGAGAACCAGTTTTAACCGCTTTTCTAAAATGCGGCTTCGAGCCCAGACAGGCGCGTCTATCACATTAGTACCGATTATCGTCAGCCATTGAACTCCTCAACACGTGTCACGCACAAAATCGGGCGGCTTTTTCGAAATCCTCTTTTCTTTCCATTCCAGTTCCCTGGCTGCGTTAGAAGCCTTCAAATTTTCTTTATCAATCTGAAGCCTCCAAATTTTCTTTATCAATCTGAATTTGTCGGTCGCATTGATCGTTTGTCGGGTGAGAGGTCAGGGCATCGTAATTGGTCAGAACCCAACCGATGGCTGTGTCGGTCCGAGGGTTTCGGAAAGCGGCCCGCCGAACCCCCATCCCTACCCCCCCCCCCGCTCCTCCATACCGTTTGATATTGCTTTGAACGTGGTAACTCCGGGTCGCGTTTGATGAGGTTTCTCCGCTTGTATTTGACATGAATAATCGACGACAGCCACCCCCCCCCCTCTCTCTCTCTCTCTCTCTCTCCAATCCTCGATAAAATCATCAGCTGTGTCTCTCGATGCGATTTTGGCGGTAAATCTAAATGAAGAACCTTTTGTAGAATTACTCCATCCTCCAAGATGACATTGACAGATTTCATAAAGACAGTATAGTATATACAAGCAGGGCTGCCCGGCGTTACCCGGGATGTATTAATTTAATTTTATCAATAAGAATTGAGTTCGTACTGTTGTCACGCGCAAGGTAAATCCTGGTGTAAAAATCAAAACAACTAATTGAGCGGATCTTTTTAAGAAGATCCCCGCCACTAGTGCTAAAGTTAGTCGGCCGCTAAGAATAACCCCGCTGCCAAGGGAGACAACTTTTCGCCTTGCTAAATTCTTTACGCGTTAACCCTTTTCACGGGTGTTTGAGTGCACTTTTCCTTATAAATTTTCTAAAACTCACAACCCTGGTCCACGATAACACATTTTGCTCGCCCTCAATAAAAAAAAAAAATACCTTACACATTCTTATTTTGTTAATTTTTTAAGCAAAAGTGGCTTAAAAGTGGTCTCCCTTGAATGGCGGGGCTTTATTTAGTGGCGGGAAGCTTCTGGATAAAGATCCAATTGAGGTACCCCCCCCCCCTAAAAAAAGACAACTCCCCTTTCTCTCCACCATCGTGCGCGCTTCTGTATTTGTGAACAAAGCATCTGAGTACCCGTAGATTAATTCCTATTTAACCCAACAAAATATTGAGGACAAAGGAATATTTTTTTTGTCTATTAAAAGTAAAATTCTTTCCTTTATTTCTCATTAATTAAGATTAAGCCTCCCCTTGTTTGCTCATAAAATCAAATTTGCATACGTGATTATTCTTTTATTTCCTACATTATCAGTTATTATTAAGATTACCCCTCCCCCTTCTTAGCACATAAACATAAATTTGCTTACGTGATTAGTGAATAGAGCCGGACACACTGCGTTAACTTTAATTATATATATATATATATATATATATAATATATATATATATATATATTAGTAAAGATGGTAGTTTGCTTGAAGCATTGCTGGGTATAGCAGTAGTAAGTTTTTGAAAGGCTGTTGGCAATGCAAATTTTTAATAACCCGGACATCACACAAACAGCTAAAAACACTCTTGCTGTTATGTAAGACTTTAGGAAAAATCAATAGTAAATCATATTTCGTATTCGATCGATTTATTGTTTTTGTTCCTTTCAACTTGCATCTTACCCGGAATTTGCATTGCCCACAGCCTTTGAAAAACTTACTACTGATATATATATATATATATATATATATATATATATATATATATTTAATTATCTACATACGTATACGTTTCATTTTTGGAGATAATCATTCAAGTCGGTCGAACGGTTTGAACCCCGGAACGATGGTTTATAACTCCAAATCCGACGCTTTAACCGATGAGGCCAGCATGAATAGTCATACGAAGGTCATACGAAATAAACTTATTTATGTCAGAAAGCGGACATTTTTATAAGCAGCAGTCACAAATTGTGTATATATATATATATATATATATATATATATATATATAATATATATATATTCGGATGCCCGAAACTATTTTTTTAAAAATCGCGTTTACTTTCTACTGGCAGAGAAGTCCGGCTGATTATTTAACCAAATAGAAATTTAATTCAAAAGATGTCAGCTCCCCGATCCGTTTTTATTTACGTAACGTGTACATTAGTAAGGTCCGTAGGTAGGTTTGGCTAGCAACAAAGTGTAGTATCTGTTCCGATGCTGCACTTAGTCTATTCCGTTGTAGGTCAGTGAAGGAGAAGTCTTTTTAGACTGAGGCAATTTTAATTTCTGCTTGCATCCAGAGTGACCCCTTTTTTGGATTTGAATGTTCCCCACATTAAAAACCGACCTAGAGTCTAACTCTGCCCTCGTGGGGAGTTAAGTAAATAGGGACAGCAAAGATGACGTTTTACGACTTTAACTTGTTTTATAATTGAAAACTATAGTAATAAAAAAAAGAATAAAAATGATAATATGGGGGGGGGGGTTAAGGGTTGGGAGCAGAAGTACACAGGGGTCTTTATTTATTCTCGGGCCATGCTGGCGGTGCACACCAGTAGTCTATATAAAAAAAATGATAAACAAGTAGCAACAAGAGAGACGAAGCGAATCAATTGAAGGACGAATGATATCCAAGGTATTAAAAAAAAAAATGGAAGGAAAAAAGGTGATTGTATTGGCAGCCATTTTTGTCGATGGAATGAAAAGGATTTTCCCTCTCTTTTCGATATCTAGCGTTCTTTGAAAGGAATAATATTTACCATTCTTGAGATGCTGGCTTTTCGACAATATTAAAACCATGACAATCATAAACATTTGTGTAGTTTTTTTTTGTTTTTTTTTTAGGGGGCAAGGGTCTAGAAATTTAGTCAAACGTGTTGTTCCATTTAAGCTCGACATAAAAATCACCTAAAATCAATAATATATAAATCTATATATACTAGCGTACACCCTCCATCCAAATGACGAAAATAAAAATTAGGATTTAGGTGCTTCTGCAGAGACGGGGGGCCACTGTTTCGATCGATGGCGGCGGAAACTGCCGACTCCTCTTCGGGAGAAATCGTGCAAAAACGTGAGCGACGGAAAGAAATTTGATTTTGGGGAAGATAACTGTTGAATGAACAATTGAGGATAAGTTAAAATTATGAACATTTATTTATTGAAACAAATTAAACATTATGTACAGTAAATAAATAAATAAAACTTTAATAAACATTTGAAATTTAACAAAAAACGAATTAAATAAAACTTTGATAAACATTATTTGATGCATCAAATAAATAGCAAACTTTTTATTGAAATAAAAAAAACCGTAATAAGTAAAACTAAGTAAAACTTTGATTTGAAAAAAAAAGTAAACAATTGACTGAACGATAAATGTGGAAAACGCCACATACACATGTCTCGCCACCTGAAATTAATTTATGCGCTTGCAAAAAATCAACAATTTTGCAATTATCCCCGAGTAAATGCAAGAACTCTTCAAAGTTTAATCGATTTACGTCCATTTCATGAAAAAGTAATTAACCCAATATTAGTTATCTCCCCCAAAATCAATTTTTTTTTCCGTCGATCATGATTTCTCCCGAAGAGGAGTCGGCAATTTCCGCCGCCATCGATCGAAACAGTGGCCCCCGTCTCTGCATGAAGCACTAGGATTTATTTTGGCAAATATCTTTTTAGGTCCATATTCGGATTTCTTATAATCTTTACGAATGAAAGTTACAACTAAATGCGTTTATTGTTTATTTTAACTAATCCTGTAAGAAATATTCCATGTACTTCGGATCGAGTTGCTCGAACGTCGATAAGAATCAGCGGTTGCTCGAATGCCGATAATAATCAGCGGTTGCTCGAATGCCGATAATAATCAGAGGTTGCTCGAATGCCGATAAGAATCAGAGGTTGCTCGAATGCCGATAATAATCAGCGGTTGCTTGAATGCCGATAATAATCAGCGGTTGCTCGAATGCCGATAATAATCAGCGGTTGCTCGAATGCCGATAATAATCAGCGGTTGCTCGAATGCCGATAATAATCAGCGGTTGCTCGAACGCCGATAAGAATCAGCGGTTGCTCGAACGCCGATAAGAATCAGCGGTTGCTCGAACGCCGATAAGAATCAGCGGTTGCTCGAACGCCGATAAGAATCAGCGGTTGCTCGAACGCCGATAAGAATCAGCGGTTGCTCGAACGCCGATAAGAATCAGAGGTTGCTCGAAACGACGGGCAGGAATTGCCGAAAGAGCAAACAACTGTCTACACAGAATAAACGTTACTTTAGGATAACAATACATAGAAAAAATAAAATAAAGTAATTAGATTTAAAAAACTAAACTAAACCAACACCTAAAATAGAAAAAACTATCCCAAGCACGTATTAAAATAAGGTCACCTATTGATCAGACACATTCACCAAAGGGTGCGTCATTCCTATACATTAACCAGGATCAAAAGAAGAGGAAATGTCGCCTCCCCCCACATAGAGCGCGTGGTATTCCGAAATGGTTACCCATCTGGTATTAACCAGGATCAAAATAGGTTAACTTCGATGATCTAATGAGAACAGGTGTGTCAACGTTATTTTGCCGTATAGCTTACTACTAGTTATCACTTAGTATTCTTATTACAATTAATATTAGTAGTAGTATTACTTCATCTCCTCACGGGTAACCTCGTTCAAAGAAGGCTGGAGAACACAACGGCCGAACTTTTGAACATAAGAACCAAGATAAGTGTTTGAAACATCTAAATAAATTTTTTTTTAAATAAAAAAAATACGTAGTTTCTGTAATTTTATCAAATACTAATAATTTTGAGATGACAGCGTCATAGTTGCGATCAATCACTGCACATGGAGTTCTAAAAACTTTTCACTGCCATCGCGTAGACCGATTACAATGTGGAAGTTCCAAACAGCAAAGAAGACCGCAGGGTAGAGCGGTCGATTGAGTCAAGAACGCTGACTCGGCTCTGTACACTCGACCTTAAAACAATGTTGACAACGATCCAAGCATGGATGAGAATGTCTTTCTGAACAATCTCTTGACCTTCGAAGAGAATTCACAGCCAATTTCATGAGATGCTCGACTTGGTTTAAAAGTGAGAATCTATCGATATAATAATAATAATAATGATAATAATACGATCAGGCAATTTCATAGTTGTACGTACGTTATCACCTTCCACCTATTTTCTAAAAAGATGGGGTCGCCTGATCGCTGACGATACAATGCAAAAAAAAAGTCATTTCTTTTTTAAATTTTATCTGAGATCGCTTTTGTGTCGAACGTGAAACTCGAATAAAAAACACTTTCTTGGCTTTCAGACTAGTATCAAAGTGCAGTATCTGTTCTGTCCCATAATGGTACAATAATATCGTGGGTCTGCGTTCGAGTCGGACGCATATAGAATGGAAATATGTCAAACTCCTACAAGGGTTTTGTAGATAGATCCCCATCTATCTATATCATATAAAGCCAAGGGACGTCGACGGGGATGCTGGCAAATATTTGATCTCTTCCCCCCTCCCTCACCTATCTTTCTCTCCCCCCCTCCCTAACCTATCTTTCTCTTCCCCCCTCCCTCACCTATCTTTCTCTTCCCCCCTCCCTCACCTATCTTTCTCTTCCCCCCCTCCCTCACCTATCTTTCTCTTCCCCCCCCCTCCCTCACCTATCTTTCTCTTCCCCCCCCTCCCTAACCTATCTTTCTCTTCCCCCTCCCTCACCTATCTTTCTCTTCCCCCCTCCCTCACCTATCTTTCTCTTCCCCCCCCCTCCCTCACCTATCTTTCTCTTCCCCCCCCTCCCTCACCTATCTTTCTCTTCCCCCCTCCCTCACCTATCTTTCTCTTCCCCCCCTCCCTCACCTATCTTTCTCTTCTCCCCCCTTCCTCACCTATCTTTCTCTTCTCCCCCCTTCCTCACCTATCTTTCTCTTCTCCCCCCTTCCTCACCTATCTTTCTCTTCTCCCCCCTTCCTCACCTATCTTTCTCTTCTCCCCCCTTCCTCACCTATCTTTCTCTTCTCCCCCCTTCCTCACCTATCTTTCTCTTCTCCCCCCTTCCTCACCTATCTTTCTCTTCTCCCCCCTTCCTCACCTATCTTTCTCTTCTCCCCCCTTCCTCGCCTATCTTTCTCTTCCCCCCCTCCCTCACCTATCTTTTTCTCCCCCCTTCCTCACCTATCTTTCTCTTCGACCCCCTTCCTCGCCTATCTTTCTCTTCCTCCCTCCCTCACCTATCTTTCTCTCCCCACTCCTTCACCTATCTTTCTCTCCCCCCTCCTTCACCTATCTTTCTCTTCCCCCCTCTCTCACCTATCTTTCTCTTCCCCCCTCTCTCACCTATCTTTCTCTTCCCCCCTCTCTCACCTATCTTTCTCTTCCCCCCTCTCTCACCTATCTTTCTCTTCCCCCCTCTCTCACCTATCTTTCTCTTCCCCCTCCCTCACCTATCTTTCTCCCCCCCCCCTCCATCACCTATCTTTCTCTCCCCCCTCCTTCACCTATCTTTCTCTTCCCCCCTCTCTCACTTATCTTTCTCTTCCCCCCTCTCTCACTTATCTTTCTCTTCCCCCTCCCTCACCTATCTTTCTCTTCCCCCCTCCCTCACCTATCTCTACCTCTTCGTAACCTTTTGAAAGCATTTAAACTGTCGAATAAAAAATCATTTAAAATTCTCAGCAAATGCTCATGATCGAAAGTTGTGTAATTTATTTGATTCCAATAATTTGACACAGAAATTAAAATATTATCTTCGCAAAATTGATTATACTGTTATAACGAGTTGGTTCAATTAAACACTAGCAGAATAATAATAATAATTATTAATTATAATAATTAATAATTAAATTAAACTTCCAAATTCCTATTAAAATAGTAATAATAATAATGTGATAAAAAAGACAAACGGCTTAAAAATAACAAAACAAAAAACAAAGAAACAAAAAGAAACGAAAATAAATATTCCCGGGAAATGCCGGGCATGAACATCTAGTATATAATCAGTGTTATTTTACGTGAGTGACGTTTGTTTAATATCTTAAAGAATTAATAGAAAGTTGCTGTTCTGTTTGTTTGGGAAGTCATCTTCAATGTCGATTCTCTCTGAAAACTGAGTTCATATT
Organism: Sepiola atlantica; assembly: GCA_963556195.1. NCBI lineage: Eukaryota > Metazoa > Mollusca > Cephalopoda > Sepiida > Sepiolidae > Sepiola > Sepiola atlantica. The sequence goes on along the minus strand of OY744540.1, from coordinate 2,006,581 downwards.
GTCAATTGATAGTCTCTCTATCTCTCTTTCTCTTTCTCTCTCTCTCTCTCTCTCTTTCTCTCTTTCTTTCTTTCTCTTTCTTTCTTTCTTTCTCTTTCTTTCTTTCTTTCTTTCTCTTTCTTTCTTTCTCTCTCTCTCTTTCTTTCTCTCTCTCTCTCTTTCTTTCTCTCTCTTTCTCTTTCTCTCTCTTTCTCTTTCTCTCTCTCTCACTCTCTTTCTCTTTCTCTCTCTCTCACTCTCTTTCTCTTTCTCTCTCTCTCACTCTCTTTCTCTCTCTCTCTCACTCTCTTTCTTTCTCTCTCTCTCTCACACTCTCTTTCTCTCTCTCTCACGCTCTCTTTCTCTCTCTCTCACACTCTCTTTCTCTCTCTCTCACGCTCTCTTTCTCTCTCTCTCACACTCTCTTTCTCTCTCTCTCACACTCTTTCTCTCTTTCTCTCACTCTTTCTCTCTTTCTCTCACTCTCTCTCTCTCTCTCTCTTGCTCTCTCTCACTCTCTCTCTCTCTTTCTCTCTCTCTTTCTTTCTTTTTCTTTCTCTTTCTCTCTCGCTACCCCCTCTCTCTATCTCTCTCCACTTACCCTTTTCTGATCTATTCCTCGTTAATCTCGATTCTATCTGAAGACTGTCTATATTGTCAATTACACCCTTTCAACTTCTCTACCGCTCAACCTCTCCAACCCTTTCTCTCTCCCCCTCTCCTTATCTCCTCCCTTCCTCTCCTTACCTTCTCTCTCTTCTTAGCCCCCCCCCTCCGCTCCCCCCCGTCTCCTTCCCCCTATATCTCCCCTCTGCCAATCATTGTCCTTCTTTTATTCCCCCATTCTTTAGAATTATCTCATTTCTTTTTATAAAGTCGAAAACGAAAATATTTCGTTAGTGAAATAATTGAATGAGTCGCTGTTCAACAGTGTTATTTTCCTGTTGCCAAAAAAAAACAACAACAAAAAACGATGTTTGTAAGAAAAATGAAATAATATTATTAAAAAAATATAAAAGATTAAAATAAATAAATAAATAAAATACATCTTATTCTAAAATGTTTTTATTGTTTGGAATTTAAAAAAAGAAAACGTGTTTGGTGGGAGGGGTAAAGGTCGAAGTAATGTGAAAAGCAACTTAAATCGCTTTTTCGTTACAACCCTAACCCCAACCCTAACTCTAATCTTCGAAAACCTTTACAAGACTCTCCGTTTTATAACCTTCTCCCCCACCCATCACCACCACCACCACAAAAAAAACTAATGGAATTAGTCAGTGTTATTCTACGTGAGTAAGGCCTGTATAAATTGAATGTATCTTTCGTTGAAGATTATTTTAAAGACATTTTTTTTTTTTTTGAAAAGCAACACAATATGTGAGTAGGGGTAAAAAAAAAAAAGAAAGAGAGATGGGGCGACGAACTTCACACTTATTTACGAAGTCATTTATTGAGTGAAAAAAAAATATTTTAAATGTTTTCCATTTTTTTTTTTTATCAGACTATAGACTGCGTTTGGAAAAAAATTTTAAAATGTTTTTCATATATTTTTTTAAATACATATAAATAGAGGGTGTTTAATACCTATAAAGAGAGTGTTGT
>OY744540.1:1957500-1992500 GCA_963556195.1 Sepiola atlantica | reverse complement strand
CCAAACAAGGCAGGCCGCCACTGTAGACGTAAAGGGGCTACTGAGAAAAAAGAAAGGGGGAGAAGGTTGGGAGGGTCAACCTAAACTGGGATCTGCTTAACGAAATGTCTGTTTACATTAATTTTAAATTTTTGCATGTCAGTACTGTCGGGGAAACAGGGGGCAGGGAGGGAGTTCCAGATGCCAGCAGCACGAGGAAAGAAGCTATTTGAGTAGAATGCTCTCCGGCATCTGGGGATCTCCACAGTGAATGGATGGGATTTAGTTGATTGTCGAGTTGGGCTAGTTAATTTACGTCGAGGGGGCACCAGAGTAGCCAACTCATCGGAGCATAATCCATTGAAGTATTTGTAAAACAAGCACAAGGATGCTACATTGCGGCGATGGGACAGGGGCTGGAGCTTGGTTGACAGTGAGGGACCTATTAGGTTGGCGACTCTTTTTTGGACCTTGTCAAGGAGGGAGAGACTAGTAGATGATGCACCAGCCCAGATGTGGCAACAATAACGAACGTAGTTAACTTCCAGAGTGTTCGTCCTGTCTAAGGGGAGGGAGCTTCTGCAATATCACTTTATTGGTGGGCGTGTCTGGAGATTAAGAAGATTTCTATTGGAAAGAAAGGAGCAAAGTGTAGTCCCTGTTCTGATGCTGCACTTAATATTTTCTGTTCCAGGTCAGTGAAGGGAAAATCTTTTCTATTTGTTCCAATCCAGAGTGCTCTTTTTTGTGGGTCTGGATTTCCCCTACATTAAAAATCGACCCTTGTATCTAACTCTGCCCTCGTGGGGAGGCAAGTAAATAGGAACTACATGGCTCCCCCTTCAAAGTCATCCACTTCAAGTGTAATAAACTTTCCCGCCATTCTTTGTCATGCTTCCATGAACTGCTGGTACGATTTTTCCGAGATTAATCCCTTGGTAATATACGCCATAATCACGGTGACACAGCGGTTCTCGTTCTATCACCAAAGTTAAGCAACGCTGACCCTGGTCAGTATCAGATGGGCGACCATTTGGGAATACCAGGCGCTCTGTGAGAGGACGTCGACACCTCCCCGAAAGAACTGCAAAAACCTAACGTCGTCGTCTCCCCTAACTGGGGACCGTTTGTGAATTTGATATTCCCATGAAACTTCGGGTTATTTACCTCCTCGGGAGGTTAGGCTCAAGGCCAGTTTTATCTTACTCCCACAAGGTAAGATGTGACCCAAGATCGGGTCGGGAAAGTGGGACTTGAAAAGCCAGCGCCCGAGAAGGTGAGCATATCTGGCCATTAAAAATTGCCTGGGCAGCCTCGTCGCCATTCCCCGGTAGGGGCGCTTCAGGCAGTAAGCAATAAACTTACTCCTCCCCAAAGAGGGGAGGCAAAGCCTGGGAGGGTGGACCTCCTACAACTGCACAGGACCGTCCCATAGACCGGCGTAAATTAAGCCCCGAAGGCCAAGACGATACCAGTCTATGGGGTGCAGTATCCATCAGAACAGATACTACACTTTGATTGAAACTTCGGACGAAGCTGGTTCAACCCGCCCAGGGTGAATTCCGTAACAAGGGGTACTCTTGGTGATCTCCTTTGAGCTGAGAAACAGAGATAAACGAAGACAAATGAATAAGGAAGGTGTTTCATTACTCCGATATTTGTATTCGAAATTATAGATATTTTTCGTTAACCGTAAGGCTTTACGTGATCCATTTTCGTCAGTCACGGGTTCGAATCCTGATCAGATCTCAGTTTTAAGAGATAGGTGTTTTTGTTTTTTTTTTTTTGTTTTTTTTAAATTTTATTTATTTATTTTACTTTAATTGGCCCCAAATGTTATATAGCCATTTAAATATAAGAGGCTACTGTAGTAGGAACTAAATTTAGAGGGGACACATGGTCGAGAGCTCGGTAGCAAGATGTTTGTTCACATTACATTTAAATTTCTACACGTTGACACTGTTGGGGAAACAGATAAGGAAGGGATTTCTGTACGTGGAAATAAGCCATCTTTTTTAGGGGTTTCCTTTGTCATCAACCCCGTAGATAATTAACAATTTTATATAGAAACGGTACTGCTTACGCAAACACGTGTGTCCACCCGAAAGAAAGGGGGGGGGGGAACAGCGTTGTCCATAACATGTTAGTCTTGGTCTCCCGTTGGTTCCTACAAATAAGAATGCGTTCACTCGAGCGAAGTTTAATTTCGCATATGGGCGGGGGGGGGGGGCGCACACCAGTACACGGCGTCCCGTACCCTCAAAACTCTAGCATCGCTCGGCGATTGGTTACTAGGGGTCAACGTTTCATAGCAACCTCTTTTCAACTTCTATTCGGTCATCTGTCGTTCGTATGCGCCCCCTCCCCCAACAAAAATACCAGCAATTCCCCCCCCCCCTTTTACGCCGCCCCCCCCCCCCCAAACAGCGGTTGCCACCCCTACGTTATTTTTTTTTTCCATCTCGCACTCCTCTTCGTCTCAAGTCATCTATTGACAATCCGCCAAGCAGAAGAACCAACATTATCCAAGAGTATCGCCAGCGCCCACCTCCTCGTCCACCCCAAGATGGAAGTCTATAACCTTCAACCGCCGGGAGAAAACGGTAGCCTCACCACCACCACCACCACCTATGTATATAAGCACGTGGTAGGGTTGGGGGTAGCAGCGTGTGTGTGTGTGTGTGTAATATTTCAACTGGGTCAGCGTAGAAACCCCCTTTTCAATTGTACTACGAGGCCCCCAAGCAAAGAATTCGATCAAAAACACCACGACATCGCCGCCACCTCAGTCTCAGTGAGTGAGTGGGTGGGTTAGGTGGGGAATATAGCTACCGAGACTAGCCCCTCCCCCCCCCCGGTACCCCTGACCTGCATCATCTACATTTGTATATAATAAATAATTGTCTCGAGCCAGCAACGTTATTGTTAAGCGGTGGGAGAACAAAGAAATAAAGATAGGGGGCGCGGGAGGGGGGTGAAGAAATACTGAAAAAAAATTTTTAAAACGTCAGATGAAAGAAAAAAGATAAAGAAAAAACGGGAGAAGGATGAAGGGGAGCAAAGGAAATAAAAGGGGGGTAAAGAAGGAAAGAGAACTACGCGAGAGAAGGAAGGAGAGCGAAGGAGAGCGAAGAGAAAGATGAAGGAGAGCGAAAAAACGGGAGAGAAGGGGAAGGAGAGCGAAGGGAGGGGAGGACGAAAGAAATTGGAGGGAGAGAAGGAAGGAGACCAAAGGGAAGGGGGAGAAGGCAGGAAGGAAGGACGATGGACAGGGGAGAGAAAGAAAGATCAAAGGAAAGGTGAGAAGGGAGGAGAGCGCAGGAAAAGGGAGATAAGATGAGGAATGAGAATTGAGGAAAGGGGAGATAAGTAGGGATACCAAGCGAAGTAAATGGGAGATAAGGAGAGCTAAGGGGAAAAGGGTGAAAGAAAGGGAAGAGAAAAAGAAAGAAAAAAAATAAGATGAAAGCCAAAAGAATGAAGATGTGGAAAAATAAAATCGCATACAATAAATAAATTAGCGAAGGAGAAACGGAAAAAAGTCCGAAAACAAAAAGAAAATACGTAACGAAAATGACGAATTAAAAAAGGAAAAACAAAAAGAAAAGGCGAAAGGAAAAATGGAAAATGAAAGAAACCTGAAAAAAAAAATCAGAAGAAATAAAAGAGAAGGTAAAAAAAAAGAAAACAGAGAGGAAAAGTAACGAAACCAGTTTCACGCAGGGGGGGGGGGGGGGGGGGAGATGGGAAAAATAAAAAATTTTTAAAAAACGGAAGAAAGTGTGAAATAAAAAAAAGAATAAAGAAAGGAAAAGTACAAAACTAAGAACGAGAAAAAAAAAATGGCGAATGAAGAAATCCGTAAAAACGGCTTCCTATATTTTTGAACTTCGTCTATTCCTTTCAAGAAAAGTACTTTTAGGTTTCAAAAGTAATTTTCAGTTGGCGTAAATTCGAGGAACTTCATTCATCTTCTTACATAATAAACCTTGAAAGTGTAAAGTGAACTCCATATGAAAAAAAAGGGGGGGGGAAGAAATGACAACTGCATATCCCCTAACTCTATCCCTAGTCCCCACCTCTAACCACCTAACGGAACCCAGAGACCTGAAAACCCACATCTCCAGTGGGGGTTGAGGTATCTCATCAAATAAAAAGGAACTTTTACATTTCTAGACCTCGCTTTACATTTAGACTCACCCCCACCCCACCTCCCGTCAAACCGCCACACATAAAAGTCTCTCGCGTAAAAGAAACATTTTTATAGCGAAATTCTAATCGCGTAAGAAGATTTACGAAGAAAACATCTGTACTTATCAATGGTTTATACTTTTAATAAATCAGTGCAAGGTAAGATTATGTAGCGCCAGTTTACTAACAGAGGGGGGTGAAGACTCCGTGCCTTGCACCATCAGTTATTCAAAATATTTAGACATTTTGAAGAAGCTTTTTATCTAACTTAACGCGAGAAAACCTTTTTTTTAACTTATATATATATATATATATATATATATATATATGTATATATGTAGGTAAAAATAATTTAATATTATTTATTTAAAAAGCCCCTTTAATAAGATGGATGTTGAGCCCTGTTCGGGGAATTTAGAAATTGACTGACACGTAGCTATAAGACATATTCAGACAACGTTCGTAGAATCTCTAGTCAGTCTTTCTTGATATGCCGCCCTTCGCATGAATAGAACTTAAATTCCCTTCTTGAATGTGGTAATGCCCCGTGGCGTAATGGCTACAGCACTTGCTTACGGAGTCTAGGTTGATTCTGTGGCAGGGGATCGAACCGTGCGACCGTCTGAGATTATCATCCCTGCTCTAATGAGAGCGAAAGCTCGAAACGTTAGCGTATCTAGGTAAAAATAATTAAATATTATTTATTTAAAATTATATATATATATATATATATATATATATATATATATATATAATAATGAGAGGTAGTTTGCTTGAAGCATTGTGTGTAATACGCATATAAAGGAGTAAAAAAATTATTTTAAAAAAGTATTTGAAAAAATATATAAATTAAAATCACTTGTTTTTGTCTTACTTCTCAACGCCGACATATTTCCATTTCTTGTATTGTGATAGCCTCTCTCTCTCTCTACATATATATATATATATATATATATATAATTACCTCAATGATTGTGTGTTCCCTACAGAAAGAAAGGTTAGAGAATCTACATAAAATCTAAAAGTGTATTCTTATGTAAAATTACCGGGGAAGACAATGGAAGTGGTCCTGAATCTCTCCGTTACTCTCTATGTGCTCCCACTTCTAAGTGGCACATGGAAACAGAACTACCTTAAAACTTTAAGTACGCATATCCGATTTTTAATGAAATTCAAACCATAATATATACGACGCTAATTCAGAGAGTTTTTAAATATTTCAGCTTCTTCCTACTCTATTTGGGGGCGAAACGGGAGGAGGGTGCAGGGCCGGCGGGACAGTTATAAAAGTGTGGGGGTTCTCCTAAAAAGTGTGGGGGCCGGTTAAACACATTCATATCAACTTAATTATTGATGACCGTAAAGTGAGGGGGCCTAAGTAAAAAAGTGGGGGGGTCTTGAGCCCCCCCCCTACCTCCTGCCGCCCCCCCCCCCCCGGTGCCGCCGTCCATGGGTTGCAGTAAAACAAAGATAGTAATATAGTGTTATGATCATAGTGAAAAAGTACATAGTAGTGATCCTCACTCAATCCCGTGCAACGTCAGATTTTCCAGTTTTTTTTTTGTTTTAAAACTAGCTGTACCGTTACCCGATTGGAATTTTTTTTTTTTTAAACAATGCCGTTTTTCTTTTCTTTTTTTTTAATTATAATATTTTTTTATTCCAAAAAAACAAACTATATTAATGAATTCAGAGTTACGTCCATTTTTTTTAGAAGATTGCGTCTATATGAAAACAATTCCGATCCGATAAAATTATTTTCTGAAATTAATTAAATCGAATTACATTTATCCACCAAAAAAAAGTGATGAGCCAGAATCAAATATTGATTTTCTAGGACGAAAACTATCGATAACAAAAGTCGAACGAGACTGACTTTACTTTATATATTAGCTGCTATTGAACTTTCTTGCATGGAGCAGTTTCGTTTCGGTTCATTTGGGTTTTGTATTATCTCCTCTAACCTATACTTAATCAATTTTGTACCTGATATTTTAACTTTGTCAGAGCACTCATTTGTACAAGATATTTTAAATTCTTTCATAGCTGATATCTTATATAAATAGGAGTTCTGTCTGTCTGTCTGTCTCAATTTAAAAAACAACGTATATATAGTAATCTCGAAAGAAATCAAGGGCCCCCCATTCCTGGGGCTAACGCTTGCTTTCTTTATGGGATACATCCAAAGCTGGAGTTAGTAAAACAGTGAAGCAGGTTAATACCTATAGTGTTAGCTCAAGAAAGAGGCCCCTTGATTTCTGAGAACTTCGACTGAAGTAAAATGAAAGTATCAATAATACTAATCGAAATTGCACTGTATAATATTGCACATATTAAATATACTATACTATTACAAATTGTATACAATTATTGGTGATTAGATGAGTAAAATGGGGCTGATATGTCATAAAATAGGCTACAACTTCTATTTATCTTCCTCACACAAGGTAAGATGTGACACAAGGTCAGGAAAGTGGGGTTTGAAAAGCCAGCGCTCGAGAATTCTTGGTAGGGGCGCCTCAGGCGATTAGCAATAAACTAACCCCTTCGCAAAGGGTGAGAAGGCAAAGCCTGTGAGGGTGCACCTCATAGAACTGCACAGGACGGACAACCGATAGACTGGCGTAAATCCAGACCCGAAGACCCAGACAATACCGGTCTATTGGGTGGGGTAAATGGAGGTGATTGATTTAACGGACAGTTTCGAACTTTAGACTCGGCTATAGAGGGTTACAAATACTCTCGGATCTATCGTCCCAATAGATGCACTAATATTGCTGGGGAAGGTATGAGCCCAAGATTTCCCCACGGCTACACACCTATAAAGATCAAAGTGTAGTATCTGTTCCTATGGATATTGCACCTCATAGACTGGTATTGTCTTGGCCTTCGGGGCTTGATTTACGCCAGTCTATGGGTCTGTCCTGTGCAGTTCTAGGAGGTCCACCCTCCCAGGCTTCGCCTCTCCTCTTTGGGGAGGAGTAAGTTTATTGCTTACTGCCTGAGGCGCCCCTACCGGGGAATGCCGACGGGGCTACCCAGGCAATTTTTAAAACCCACTTTCCCGACCCGACCTTGGGTCACATCTTACTTGTGGGAGTAAGATAAAAACTGGCCTTGTGCCTAACACCTATATATATATATATATATATATATATAACACCTATATATATATATATATATAACACCTATATATATATATATAACACCTATATATATATATATATATATATATATATATATATATATATACAAATTATTTTCGTTCTTTTTTTTTTTAAGCATTGGTGATAGGTAATAAGTGTCAATAGAAAGCCCTTACAATGCAAGATAGATTTTTTTTTTACTGTAATCTGATATATTTCGGAGAATCTGGTGGGAACATGACATATACAAGGAACTTCGTTTTCTGGTCCCCATGTCAATGTGATGCATTCGTTCCGGACAATTGCAAGCCAAGTCCTCGCGCAGCATCCCGCAATCGTTTCTGGTCCCTTGCTTACCAGCGGTTAAGTTGACGAGATGTTACGTCACTTTGGCTGGGAATATTTTTCATTGGTGGAAACATCACCAAAGTGTGATGATATAGTTCACCGAATAGCAGCATCTTTCGAGAATGCCGCATCCATAATGGCTCAAATGATGGATCGTGTCACGTTGAATCCGAACCCCATGGTGTTAATCAGTACATTTTCCACTGAAGGATCAGTTTGGGTTTGGCTGCAGGGATTCGTGCACATTCTCTTGTAAGCAGACAAGCACCAGTAAGTTGCAGACCTTCTTCCGTCACTCCTTCAACTTTTGTGCACAGACGTCAACATGCGCTTTAAATATGTCGCGGTATCGAATTAACGAAAGTCTTATATATACGGCGGACTTTAGACATTGTACTAAAGTATTATCATAAATTGAATCCGTCCATTTCGGGGACCCGGGTTCTCTTCAGAATCGAGAAGGAGCCACCCATTATCCAGTCATGTTAGAAACTTACGCTGTCATTCTGTTAGATAATGGCCCTATGGGAATGGATGTATCTGTTGGAGATCGGGTTTGACTTGCGCGAATTAACGCGGGACAGTCGAGTGCAGAACAGGGCTTGTTCTCACAGTCGGAGCTGGCAGACGTGACAAGGTTACGTGTGACGAGACCTCAGATCAAAGGTCAGTCTACACCTGCGAAAGGCTCTGTGACTTCGCGGGCCCTGCGTGGGAAACAAAGGTATCTGTGACGTCACTCGCTCTCGTGAGAAGCGAGTTTTTAGTCAGTCTGTTTCGGAAAGCGAACTGAGAGGACGTGCGATAATGTTACCCTTCAGGGAAGACAAGCGCGAGAATCCTTTCTCCCCTCTCTCTATGAATAGTTAAGAAAACATTAATAACTAACTACGATCAAGTAGGATTTGTTCTCTTAGTCTCTCTCGGCGTGGTGAATGACTCCCACTTGAAATAACAACGCTTGAATAAAATGAATTAAATTTAAAAGCGGAGTTTGACTTCGGGAGCGACGTGGCTTTTATTGCAGACAACAGGCGACGGCAGAGAAGAAAGAATTCATCCACTAAACGACCACTCACTGGACAACACGACCAACCCTCTCCACCCCCACGGCATGGTTAGAATCACAGTAGAGGGCTATGCAACAATTCTGGGCGGATCTGATCGGCCACTTGACAAGCAAGACCCCTGTTTGTTAATCGATTGAGAGTTTGATAATCTAATCAGTTCCATAAAGCTGTTCACATCCCGGTACTTTTTCAAACTCTGCGCTCAAATCCGGGTCTTCTATTTCAATTACGCTCGTCCAAGAGGAAGTGGTTTCATCGAATTTGCTAATGCCATTATCTTGATAATATCAATTACAATGAGTACAATTACAACGAATACAGAGTTACGTCGCCTTTTTTAAGATGGCGTCCATATGAAAATAATTCCGACCCGATGAAAGTATCTTCTGGAAGAAATGAAATCGAATTATCCATCTAAAGAACTGACGAACCAGAATCAAATATTGATTTTGTAGGAAGAAAACTATCGATGATAAAAATCGAGTTAATGTTTAACTCTTTCATGGCCGATATTATTTTTAATTCTTATTTATTTATTTATTGTAATCATGTTTTTCTACACCCCCCGCTTAATAAATTATTTTTAAAAATATTTGTTACGGTATTCTAACCTAATCGTAAGCTTAACCATAACTGGTAATCACTCAGAATTAGGGTTAAAGATTAAGAAGTGGTTAACGGTCTTAAAACACTAGAAAGGCCCGGAAATGAGGATCATTTTACGTTAAATTTATATACGAAACCGATTCTCCGCTCTAAATTCTTTTTTTTCTTTCCGACAAGTTTTTCAGGTTGTTCACCACCATGGAGTACTGTTTTCATATTTCGGCTGATGAATCTCTGTCCCATTTGAGGGTTATTGATAAGGTGCAGAAACGTATCTGTAATTTGATTGGTCCTATCCTTCCTTCTTTTCTGCAACCTCTCTCTCACACACACACACACACACGTGCTGTTGCTAGTCTCAGTCTTTTCTATAAATACTATTATGGCATGTGTTCTTCAGAATTATGTGATCTATTTCCCGCTTCTTTTGGTACAGCTCGTTTGGTCTAGTGGTCTCCATCAATTCGCTGTTTTTATACCTCATTGTATACAGTTTCCTATTCCAGTAGCTTCTTTCCAAGAACCGCAGGCTTGTGGAACTCTCTTCCTGCTGACTGTCTTTCTCCTACCTATAATATTGTTGTTTTTTTTTTAGACTAATGCCAATAGACATCTCTTGTCTTTGCAATAATCATCTTTCGTTCTTGTTAGCTGTTTGCATCAAGTGGCTTCATGCATTGTCTGGAGCGATTTCCATATATATATATATATATATATATATATATATATAGTAAAATGTGTGGTTTATCGTTCAAATTTCAAAGTATTGCATGGAAAGTTAATAAAATTGAAATATAAGCCAAATTAGCAATACAAGATTAATTTTTTTTTCTTACATTAATCCTATCGATTACGGAATAAAATTCCTTCTTCAGGGGTGACCAGTATTGAGTAATTTTATTTTTAATCAAAAAACAAGAATAAAGAACTTATTTCTTTGTTAATTTGATAAACGTCTTTGATGGTACGACGCCACCGCCGTGCTGTTACAGATGGCGGCTAGGACTCAAAAACCGGTGTCGAACGAGAAATGCGTTGGCACGCTGTCAAGTAAAATGTGTGGTAATGAATAAATCGAAGCTCAACGGTTAAGACATGTATTGTCATTGAACATATAGCTTTTCATCGATTGTCTGTGACGAATGACCGTGAGCATCCATAATCCACCACTGCCATGCTCTTTCACTTAATTATCGGGAGCTTCTCTTTTAAAATGAGTAGATATTAGCACCGATTGACATCCCCCTTTTTTTGTTTCCCAGACACTTGATGCGATGTGGCCAATCTGTCGGCATCCAAAGCAACGTGCCTTTACATGTTCTTATCGTATAACAAGGGGGGCGGGTAGGTCCCTCTCAGCGTTGATACTGGCATTTCGTCGCAAAGTGGTCTCGTACAGAGCATTCCTAACATGTAATGTTCTAACTGAAAAGATACCGGGATGAAACGGGACTCAGACTCGATATAAGGGGCTTTAGAGCCGCTAACACCCATTCTCCTTCCCCGGCTAAGCTAATGGCATTGGCTCTGGTTAGAAGCTGACCCAGGGTTCTGTCTTCAATTCTTGACGATTTCCAGGGTGTTGCCATACGTGACCTGGCAGCGCAGCTAAAAAAGCGTACGCCATCCACTTTTTGGGAAGCGTGTCTGATGATAATGGCGAGCTTATCTAGTTCGAGCAAGGACACAATCACGGCTTCACCAGACATCAGTTGTCGAGTTGTGAAGCTTTCAAAGGCCAGAAAATTATTAAATGAGGAGGTAGTTACTGAGAGGATGATATGGCGAATTAGCATTACCCTCTCACGACAAAGACGGGGTTAATGCCTGGGAGGATGGTATCATGGCAACAGAACAGATACCATACTAACACTATCCCCAGGGAGATAGTATCATGATAAAAGATCATACTGATCACCCACCCACTCCCCAAAAAATAATAATTAGGAGATAATGCCTGGGAGGAATGAATCATGACGAACCATCATATACTACGCTGCCCCCCCCCCCCCGAAAGGAGAAGGTAATGCCTGACAGGATGGTATCATGACAACAGAACAGATACTACACTATCCCCTCTAAAAAAGGGGGGATTCTGCTTGGGAGGATCTCCCCATAAAAAGGGGAATGCCTGCGAGTATGGTATCATGACATTAGAACAGATATGGCACTACCCCCCCCCCCACACACACACAAGGAGGAAATAGTCCCTTAAATAAATCTCATGACAACAGAACATATACTACATTATCTTCTCACTCAAAAAGAGGATGTAATACCTGGGAGAATTCTCCACCTCCGTAAACTTACTGCTCTGGTGTCCCCACGACGCAAATTCACTAGACCAACCCGACAATCTGCCAAATCCCACCAATTAACTGTGGAGCTCCCCAGATGCCGAAGAGCTTTCTACTCCAAAAGCTTCTTTCCTCGTGCTGCTGGACTCTGGAACTCCCTCCCTGTTTTCCTGACGGTACTGATATGCAGAAATTTAAAACTAATGTAAACAGACATCTCGCTGCTCAGCTCCCAATTTAGGTTGACCCTCCCCCCATAAAAAACAAAAAAACTTTCACCCTTTTTCTCAGTAGCCCCTTACGTCTACAGTGGCGATCTGCCTTGTTTAGGGTGAACTGTTTAAAAAAAAAAAAAAGAATGGGGGTAAGTTCTGGAAGGACATCGCCCACTAGATTTTGAAGTCGATTTTGTACTCTGTCAAGGCAGGAAAAGATGCTATGGCAACAGTACCTCCCCATCTTTGGGCGTATTTGACTCTTATACAGGTAGAGAATTGCGTCAGAAGTGAGATACTTTTGGGAGCGGTGGAATGATCCAAGCATTTTTCCAGCTATCTTAGCAACATATTTAATGTAAGTCTTCCATTTCAAGTCTGGGGTGAAAGTCAGTCCTAGAAGCTTAACAAAGAAGAGGCTTCATCGAGTAGAGAAGCCTTCATTTCGACTGAGGAGAAGTGAAGATCCGAGCGTTGGTGGTGAAAAGAGAGAAGGTTGGTTTTAGACGTATTAAAAGTTACAAACCACCTTTTCGCCATTGAACCACTTGCTCAAGTCGGAAAAGACTCGGAAACCTCTTAATCATCAATTCTGTTTCCATAAATAGGTGTATCGTCTGCATAGATGTCAACAAATGATATCGGAATATGATTTCGAAAATTGTTTACGAAGATCAGCAAGAGGGTTGGGCCCAGAATGGATACCTGATGCACGCTGACATTGATACTCTGTTCATCGGACTTTTAAATGTCTAGTTATTAACGGACTGTTTCGTATTCGCTTAGTATCTCTACAAAGCCACCATCCGCCCATGCATGGAGTATTGTTGTCACATCTGGGCTGGTGCATCATCTACTAGTCTCTCCCTCCTTTACAAGGTCCAAAAAAGAGTCGCCAACCTAATAGGTCCCTCACTGTCAACCAAGCTCCAGCCTCTGTCCCATCACCGCAATGTAGCATCCTTGTGCTTGTTTTACAAATACTTCAATGGATTGTGCTCCGATGAATTGGCTACTCTGGTGCCCCCTCGACGTAAATTCACTAGACTAACTCGACAATCAACTAAATCTCATTCATTCACTGTGGAGGTCCCCAGATGCCGGAGAGCTTTCGACTCAAATAGCTTCTTTCCTCGTGCTGCTGACCGCTGGAACTCCCTCCCTGCCCATTGTTTCCCCGACAGTACTGAAATGCAAACATTTAAAACTAATGTAAACAGACATCTCGCTGCGCAGATCCCAATTTACGTCTACAGTGACGGCCTGCCTTGTTTAGGGTGAACTATGTTAAAAAAAAAAAAAGACAACCAAAATGCAGAGTTATATATCCGGGATTTTCCATGCGCGCTACTCGTCAGAAAGAAAAGTCCCCCAAAAATAAGGGGGGAAAAAAACTAATAAAACTCACATTAGTTATATATGCAGATTTAATTAGGAACATTCTGTTTACACTCATGGAGGTCATATCTCATACTAACAAAACTGGACAAAAATTACGTATACTTTTCCTAAACTTTGCAATATTAAATTAGATCGTAAAAAACTAATAGAAAGTAGAGAAAGGAAGTAATGTAGAAATGAAATAAATAAAAATAGAAAAAAAGAAGAAAATATAAAAAGATTTAAAATTTTGGTATTTCAAATAAATTGCATTTAATTTTTTAAATTAAAAACTAAAGGAAGGAACACTTTAACTTTCAATTGTTTGTTTATACACCATCTGGAGTTAAAAAAAGTAACATCTACTAGGATCAAATCTTGAATTTATGACTATTCATAACATATATATTATATATTATGAATTTTTATGTATGTATTTTTATGTAAGTGTTTTTTTTATTAGTGATTGCAGCGTTCATTGTTTTTGTTTTTTTTGCTTACTAATATTTCGATTGTTTCACTTCCTAAGTGATTACGATGCAGAAAATTGCATTATTAGTCGCCCTTAACTTTATAGGATGTATTTTTCGTTAATATATATATATATATATATATATTATTATTATTATTATTATTATTATTAATAATTTTATACGTACATAAAAGTAATCCATGGACACGTGTTTCTGGCTCACAGCCGTCATCAGCATGGTTAACTTAGACAAATTCGATGTTGTCTAAGTTAGCTATGTTGATGACGGTTGTGAGCCAGAAACACGTGTCCATGGATTACTCTTATGTATGTATAAAATTAATACAAATATATATATATATATATATATATATATATATATATATTATATATGTAATGTGCGTATGTGTGCACGCGCGTGTATGTATATAGAATCATTCAGACTGTTTCGTTGTATGACATCTACATGCTAGTGTTTCAGGCTGATTGAACCCCTGTTGTTTTTAGACAGTCTTAGATTTTATGCACTATTCCCTCGGCAAAGACGTTTTTACGAATATATATAATATATATATATATATATATATATATATATATATATATATATAATGGTCCGCCATAAGTAACTATTAAATAACTCTATATTTCCTTGTAACTTTGTTATATATATATATATATATTTATATATATATATATATTATTAAAAATAACCGATAATTTTTGTCTGGTTATTTTAGTATTGATCCCTTCAATTTTCCGGATTAAAATCTTAATCTCGGAAGAAAATTGGCTGATGAAACTACCGTAATGTACATGTTGGTCCAGAGTACTTTCTGACCCGTCTGGGTCCATCGTCAGTGGAATAATGACAAACCGGTAAAGACCTGGAGTGAGATTTATAATTAATTATGGCGGGAAAATTTAAATATGAAACTATGTTTATTAGGTATTATAAGCATTTAAGTATATTAGTACTAGTGTTAAAATTAATCGTGTTAATAGCAGGTTTTTTTGTTTTAATGAGTAAAGCTTCTAGTATGTGGAGTTTTCTTCCGTGATTAAGATTTTAATCCGGAAAATTGAAGGGATCAATACTAAAATAACCAGACAAAAATTGTCGGTTATTTTTGATAATACGTGTCTTAAGGAAAAAATGCTGCCTCGAGATATATATATATATATATATATATATATATATATATATATATATATATATATATATATATATTAGTAAGCAGTGAAAATATATATGGCAATCAAGCTACACAGAGGCTCCCGTGTTTCATCCCGGGGGGAATCGTCAGACTAAATGCCTGACGATTCCCCCCGGGGATGAAACACGGGGGCCTCTATGTAGCTTGATTGCCATATATATTTTCACTGCTTACTACCTAGCTCTACTTACGTATCGAGCACTGTTGAAGTAAATACTGAAAACCGATACATAAAAAATTATATCTCCTTATAATATTTTATGTGGATACATGAAGTACTAATATATATATATATATATATATATATATATATATATGTCTTATAAACATACGTATACGTTTCATCCTTTCGAGAATCGTCAGTGTAGATGTTATAACCCAAGTTCCAACGACTTAACCCACTCGGCCACTAGAAATAACCTGATAAACCAGCGAGAATTGTAACCTGTTATAGGCAGCTGTCGGCAACTACTGAAGGAACATGCATTAAAGCTACGATGACGGATGCGTTAATATTATTCACTACACTGCCTATATATATATATATATATATATGTATATATATATAAAGTCTATGTACGGTAAATTTAATTGTTCCATTTTCTAAGGTAGACATTTTTCTTCTCCCCCTTTTCAAAATATATATTAGTTGGAGGGAAAGAAAACTTTAATAACCTCAAATCAGTCGCCGAACTTAACGCGATCTAGGATAGTAAATCCTCGCCCCCCCCCCCCAAAAAAAGCTGCCGCGTGCAAATAAGAAAAGAAAAAGAAAGGGAAGACAACGCCGGGTTGCGCTGCTGAGCAAAGTGAGAGGACACCGAAAATAGTCTATTAAATGTTGTCGCTCGCAGCGAGATGAATCAGCTTCATCGCTTCTCTGAAGAAGAAGAAGCCCTCTTCGTTCGAAGCAAGATGGAGGTCGTTCCGTTGCTTTAAAAAAAAAATGCGGAATGATTCTTTTTTTTTTTTTTTTTGTGTCAGGGTTCAAATTGTATCATCTGGTTTGACACGACAAAACGGAGGAGAGGGGAGGGGGGAGCTGATATTAAAGAAGACGCCTCCCCCTCCCCTTGTTCTCCATTTTATCTTAGAGTTTTTTTCTCTCCCCTTTTTCTGAAAAGGGGATAAAACTTGTACATTTTTATTATGGCAATTTTTACGCCATATTTTCTGATTACGTTTAATAAATTACATCTGAGAAAAGAAAAAAAAAATTGGAGACGAAGCGAAAATGCGAATTCTTAAGATACGTCCATTGGATCTCTTCGTTTAACTATGGGAATGCTATTAAAAACTGTGACAGACTGACGGACAGAGACATTTTAAGATGCGTCCTATTAATATGGTATATTATTATATTTATATTGTTTTTGTTTTTGTTTTAAGAATATTAAATTTCCTACAATTTTCTTTTTAACATAAGCTTGACAGACTGATGAAAATGCTACTTCATGCTGAAGCATGACAGACCGACGAACAAGCTGTTTCAAACTTGAGCGTGACAAACTCATAAAAATACTATTTATACTTGAGCATTACAGACTGACGAAAATGCTATTTAATACTGAAGCGTGACAGACCGAAAATGCTATTTAAAACTTAAGCGTGACAGACCGAAGATGCTATTTGAAACTTAAGCGTGACAGACCAAAGATGCTATTTCATACTGAAGCGTGACAGACCAAAGATGCTATTTCATACTGAAGCGTGACAGACCAAAGATGTTATTTCAAACTTAAGCGTGACAGACCAAAGATGCTATTTCATACTTAAGCGTGACAGACCAAAGATGCTATTTCATACTGAAGCGTGACAGACCAAAGATGCTATTCAAACTTAAGCGTGACAGACCAAAGATGCTATTTCATACTTAAGCGTGACAGACCAAAGATGCTATTTCATACTGAAGCGTGACAGACCAAAGATGCTATTCAAACTTAAGCGTGACAGACCAAAGGTGCTATTTCATACTGAAGTGTGACAGACCAAAGATGCTATTCAAACTTAAGCGTGACAGACTGACGAAAATGCTATTTCAAACTTAAGTGGGATAGACCAAAGAAAATGCTATTTCAACCTGAAATGTGACAGACGAAGCCTCTCTTAAAAGTGTGTGGACGCATCTAATATGGAATTACATTTATAATGAAACGAGATAAAAAGTTTTAACATGAATCTATGAATCGAAGACAGCCGCGATATGAAACAGAAAAAATGAAATAAATAAATACAATACGTAAAAATGGCGGGAAAAGGGTAATGGCGTTGCGGGGGGGGGGATAGAGAGAAGGGAAAGAAAGAAGGAAAGAGGGGTGAAAAGAAAGAAATAACAAACGAAAGGAAAGGAAGGAGAAGGAAAGAAAGAAAAGGAAAAGAAAGGAAGGAAGTGGGGAAGAAGCGAAAGGGGAAAGTAAGGAAAGAAAAGGGAAAGGAAAATTAGGGGGGGGGGACGAAATAAAAAGAAGGAAAAGAAGAGTACGGAAGAAGGAAAGGGAAGTTAGAGGAAGAAGTTTAGGATGAGAAAAAGGGAGACCCAAAAATAAATTTAAAAAATCTGAAAGGAAATAAAATGTTTTGCGGCATTTCAACCCCTTTTGTTAGTGATTTAATGCTCAAACAATACATATTTTGAACAACGATCGCGAACGTTTTGGTCTTTCTATCCGAGGCTGAGAAGATAAAATAGGAAGGAGTTCATACCTATGTCAATAACTTCAATTCTCGGCCTTTTCGCTGAGATCAAAGTGTAGTATCTTTATTTACCTCCTCTTCAGGAGGTTAGGCACAAGGCCAGTTTTATCTTACTCCCACAAGGTAAGATGTGACCCAAGGTCGGGAAAGTGGGGCTTGAAAAGCCAGCGCCCGAGAAGTGAGCACTCTGGCCATTAAAAAATGCATGGGCAGTCCCGTCTGCATTCCCCGGTAGGGGCGCTTCAGGCAGTAAACAATAAACTTACTCCTCCCCAAAGAGGGGAGGTAAAGCCTGGGAGGGTGGACCTCCTAGAACTGCACAGGACAAACCCACAGACCGGCGGAATCAAACCCCGAAGGACAAGACGACGCCGGTCTATAGGTTGTAGTATCCATCGGAACAAATACTACACTTTGATCTTAGCCAAAAGGTCTACACTCCTTATATTCCGCCGGTCTCAGGGATTGTCCTGGGCAGTCCTAGGAGGTCCACCCTCCCAGGCTTTGCCTTCTCACCCTTTGAGAAGAGGTTAGTTTATTGCTAATCGACTGAGGCGCCTCTACCGGGGAATGCCGACGGAGCTGCCATGGCATTTTTGTAGGCCACAGTGATCAACCTCTAGAGCGCTGCCTTTTCAATCCCACTTGTGTCAATCCTTGTGTCACATCTTACCGCTGTGGGAGGGAGATTAAAAAACAACAACTTTACTGCAGGAGTAAACATCATAAACCCCTTCTGATATTAAATCAGTTTTAACTAAAAAATAGTTTTAATCCTTGATGCAAGCCATTAGCCTTGCAAGATAACCTTTTTACTTGGTGCATATTACGGCATATCAACCCTTTCAGTGTGTTATTTAATATTGAAACACGATTCCCTAATTTAGACAGCCAAGTGAAGACAAGTTGCTATTTGGATTCTTGTTGGGGCTTTATGTTTACCAAGAGTTGCGAATTTTTCATTAGACGTGTTCAGGAAGTTACTTTATGGCAGAAAGTCGACGTGATTACAAAGCGAGATAGATCCCGTCTCTTTGGTATTCTACGTCAAAGCGAACTGACGTCACAGCAGCTACAAAGGATGATCGAGAAGAGATAATCAACTAGATGAACAGTAAAACAAAAATTAATTAAAGCAATAAGAAAATAATATGCAACCCAGAGAAAATCATGGGGTTGTTGTGTTTTCTTTTAAATTGCTTTCATCATTACAGTCACAAAAAGAAAACGGTCAACATCTCTACATCGATTATCTACAACGTGTCAACATTATTCTAGCAACCCAATGAGTCGACTACCGTCAACGTGTCAACGACAATTGCCTACGTAACGTTACAAACGGCTTATTACTGTCACATTGTTATTGTTGTTTTATCCATGACGTCCGGGGAATCCCTCGGGGAGTCAGGCAGATACTCTATCTGTCCTAACTTTTCTGTGGGCATGATAGAACCTGGTAGTGTCCATATCCTCTCCAGGCCACATACAGCACCTGGTGTTCCCAAAAGGTCACCCATTTAGTGCTGGCCAGGCCCAACGTTGCTTAACTTCGGTAATGACAAGATGGTGGAAGAAAAATGAATGTAAAGACAAAAGTTAAGAAAAAATTAATAGAATTTTTTAAAAAATCAAGCGAAAGAATTAAAATAGGCACTTCTGCAGTTTACCGACCGGGCTATTTTTTAGATAGGATTTTCAAGTTAAATTCAATTTTTACAGTAACTTTTATTTATTAAATTGTTAGGTGAAAGTACAGAATAGTTAATCACCCCCACCTCCCCATGTTAAGAATGGGTTTCTAAATAATAACGTTATTATTTCAGCACGGTTCGTAAACTGCAGAAGTACCTAAAAATGAAAGAAAACTAAGAAAAATGTGCATTATTTGGACGAGTGTTCTCATCTTGGATGTTATTCTCGCAAGGTTTCGGCCGATGTAAGCTTCACGGGGTAGATTGCTCTTGTTCCGTCAGCCATGACCGACCAGAAGACTTTAGTAATTTGTATTCTTAGTAACGCCCGCACTGGGGATTGAACCTTCAACCTCTAGAAGACTGTCACTTAGTACTGGTTATTACTTAGCACTTTATCCGTTGCGCACTTAGCATTTTATCTGGTCATGTCTGACGGAACGAGAACAATCTACCCCGTGGATTAAATAAACGGTTCAGTTCGAAATTCACTAACAGATTCCAGTGTTGGACAAGACGCACCTGAAAAAAAGGTCGGAGGTTACATCGACCGGAACGTTGTAAGGAGAGTAGAAAGTTAACTTTGCGTTTCTTTTTTTTTTTTTTTTTTGTCCTTTCGTCCTCACATTCCATGAGCAATGTTTCTGAAAAAGGGGGAATAATTGCTGTTTTCTGGTCGGAATCTATCCCTCTAATATTTATCGTTGGCTGTTTTTTTTTACCTCTTTATCTCAAAGTGGCTTCATGCTTTGTCTGGAGCGATTTCCATAAAAAAATAATATCCACGGTGAGAACTGTAGTTTGAATTATCCAAATAATACAAATTATCCGTCCGTATCTAAAAAAAAAAAATCTAAAATAAGAAAGCAAACGGAATTTGACGGAAAAGGACGAAGGAATGCAACGAAGTTAAGAAAATAAAGAAAAACTGGAATAAAAATCTTCGGAATTTAAATTAGAAACTATAAGTCATCGTCCCGAACCATTTACGAATATCGGCAGGGTTGGGACGGAATGTTGGCAGATTTTCTTGGAGAAATGATTCTATTATTAGAGGGGCCATCAAGAAATAGACGGCAATTATCGAAGAAGGAAATATAAAACCAGAAATAATTGCGAGAGTAAATAAAACAAACCGAAAAACGAAATCGAGAATTAAGTTAATAATGTCTTTTGTTGGAATTACACTTTTCTTTAAAACCGATTTCTGCAAGAAATGGGGAATGAACGTGAACCCAGGCAAATGCAAAATCATACCCTTCTCTGGAGATAATGTCTCAATATTGAAGAAAACGGTTGAAAAAAAACAAACCTCGAAGATTTTGTTTCTTGGTAAAGTAGTTACATGATTCTCGTCTGACGTTAACAAGAATAAGAATAGGAACTTCTGCATTTGGACGTCTACAAGAAAAGATCTGGAGCAGGGAAGGGAGGACATATTAACACAGCTTTCCAATGAAATTCTAGTTCCTATTACCGGAGATGCAAGTAAAATATCGTCTATATTGGCAGAGAATGAGGAATGTCTTTGAACGGAAATATTTCAGAACTATTCTTGCAGTAACACTGCAATATAGACGAAGAAATGCAGATATCAGAAATAAGCTTAATATTAATATAACCATTCAAACGCAGATATCAAATATAACAATATTAATATAACCATTCAAATTAAGATATCAAATCTAACCATAAAACCACATTAATATAATCATTCAAATGCAGATATATAATATAATCATATAACCATATTAATATAACCATGTTAATATAACCATATAACCATATTAATATAACCATATAACCATAACCATATAACCATGTTAATATAACCATTCAAATGCAAATATCAAATATAACCACATTAATATAACCATTCAAATGCAGATATCAAATATAACCATATAACCATATTAATAAAACCATTCAAATGCAGATATCAAATTTAACCATATAACCATATTAATATAACCATTACAAACGCAGATATCAAATATAACCATATCACCACATTAATATAACCATTCAAATGCAGATATCAAATATAACAATATAACCATATTAATATGACCATTCAAATGCAGATATCAAATATAACCATATTAATATAACCATTACAAACGCAGATATCAAATATAACCATATCACCACATTAATATAACCATTCAAATGCAGATATCAAATATAACCATATAACCAAATTAATATAACCATTCAAATGCAGATATCAAATATAACCATATCACCACATTAATATAACCATTCAAATGCAGATATCAAATACAACCATATAACCATAGTAATATAACCATTCAAATGCAGATATCAAATACAACCATATAACCACATTAATATAACCATTCAAATGCAGATATCAAATCTAACCATATAACCATTCAAATGCAGACATCAAATATAACCATATAACCACATTAATATAACCATTCAAATGCAGATATCAAATACAACCATATAACCATATTAATATAACCATTCAAATGCAGATATCAAATACAACCATATAACCATATTAATATAACCATTCAAATGCAGATATCAAATATAACCATATCTAACCATATTAATATAACCATTCAAATGCAGATATCAAATACAACCATATAACCATAGTAATATAACCATTCGAATGCAGATATCAAATACAACCATATAACCATATTAATATAACCATTCAAATGCAGACATACAAATATAACAATATAACCACATTAATATAACCATTCAAATGCAGATATCAAATACCAATGTCTTTGAACGGAAATGTGGAAGAACTATCCTTGGAGTCACACTATTCTTGGAGTAACACTGCAATATAGACGAAGAAATGCAGATATCAGAAATAAGCTTAATATTAATATAACAATTCAAATGCAGATATCAAATACAACCATATAACCATATTAATATAACAATTCAAATGCAGATATCAAATACAACCATATAACCATATTAATATAACCATTCAAATGCAGATATCAAATATAACCATATCTAACCATATTAATATAACCATTCAAATGCAGATATCAAATACAACCATATAACCATATTAATATAACCATTCAAATGCAGATATCAAATACAACCATATAATCATATTAATATAACCATTCAAATGCAGATATCAAATACAACCATATAACCATAGTAATATAACCATTCAAATGCAGATATCAAATATAACCATATAACCACATTAATATAACCATTCAAATGCAGATATCAAATATAACCATATAACCACATTAATATAACCATTCAAATGCAGATATCAAATACAACCATATAACCATATTAATATAACCATTCAAATGCAGATATCAAATATAACCATATAACCACATTAATATAACCATTCAAATGCAGATATCAAATATAACCATATAACCATATCAATATGTCCATTCAAATGCAGATATCAAATACCAATGTCTTTGAACGGAAATGTGGAAGAACTATCCTTGCAGTAACACTGCAATATAGACGAAGAAATGCAGATATCAGAAATAAGCTTAATATTAATATAACCATTCAAATTAAGATATCAAATATAACCATATAACCATATTAAGATAACCATTAACTACGTTGTTCTAAAAAAAGAATAAGGTTCTTTTGACTGGTTTCCCGGCTACCAGACTCCAGCTACATGAAAAAATCATATAAAGATTTAATTTTAAAAAGATAGGCCGACCAGATAAAGGTTGAGACTGGTATGCCGCTCCTGACAACTGAAAAACTGACCGATGATCGTGATAAATGGCGGAATTTTGTTTCCAAGCATGTGACGAGGCTCTCTAGGGGATGCAGATAATCGTCAAGTAATTCAACTCAAAGTCACCTACATAGACCCCCCCCTAAGATGAAAAAATAAAAATTAAAATTAAAAAAATAAGAAAAATATACAAAATAATTTGTTTACTATTAATTATTTGATTATAAATATTAGCCATGCTCTGAGTGACGTGAATTATTTACTATAATAGCTTCTGCGTCTGTGGCGAAAACTTTGAATATCATTTAAAACAAACATTACGTTAAATAATAGTTAATTATATATCACGATAGTTAAATGCTATTGAATAAAATTTTTAATGCTTTTAAATAAAATTTTTAATGCTTTTAAATAAATTTTTTAATGCTTTTAAATAAATTTTTTAATGCTTTTAAATAAAATTTTTAATCCTTTTAAATAAAATTTTTAATCCTTTTAAATAAAATTTTAATGCTTTTAAATAAAAATGTTAATGCTTTTAAATAAAAATTTTAATGCTTTTAAATAAAATTTTTAATGCTTTTAAATAAAATTTTTAATGCTTTAAAATAATAATTTTAATGCTTTTAAATAATAATTTTTAATGCTTTAAAATAATAATTTTAATGCTTTTAAATAATAATTTTAATGCTTTTAAATAATAATTTTAATGTTTTAAAATAATAATTTTAATGCTTTTAAATCAAAAGGTTTAATGCTTTTAAATAAAACAAATGAATGCTTTTAAATAAAAAATTTAATGCTTTTAAATAAAAATTGTAATGCTTTGAAATAAAAAGTGTAATGCTTTTAAATAAAATTCGTAATGCTTTTAAATAAAATTCGTAATGCTTTTAAATAAAAAATGTAATGCTTTTAAATAAAAATTGTAATGCTTTTAAATAAAAAATTTAATGCTTTCAAATAAAATTTGTAATGCTTTCAAATAAAATTTGTAATGCTTTTAAATAAAATTTGTAATGCTTTTAAATAAAATTTGTAATGCTTTTAAATAAAAATGTTAATGCTTTTAAATAAAAATGTTAATGCTTTTAAATAAAATTTGTAATGCTTTTAAATAAAAATTTGAATGCTTTTAAATAAAAATTTGAATGCTTTTAAATAAAAATTTGAATGCTTTTAAATAAAAATTTGAATGCTTTGAAATAACAATTTAGACTTTAGTTTCATGCATAGATAAGATCGCGGTTCAAGTTTAAAATTCGACCGGCATAAAAAAAATATCTTTATGGTGTAGGTATCTGTGACGGAAGGCATATATCGTATACCAAAAAAACAATCACGTGATCATACAGGTTTGTGTTATTGTTTTTTAGAAAAGATCATATTTTATTGGCAAACGAGGATCGTCGATATATCGACGCCATATTGGATAATGTGTTTGCCGGTCAAGTTAGAGTGATCTCCCTTGGCTGGCAAACACAATGTCCAATATGGCGTCGATATATCGACGATCCTCGTTTACCTATAAAATTTGATTTTCTTTTGTAAAAGAAAAAGCTGTAAAAAACATTTTGATCAATTTACGTGATTTTTTTTTGTACGATATATTCTTTTTTTTGTACGATATATTCTTTCCGTCACGGGTACGTACATCATACAGATATTTCTTCTTTTTTTTTTTTTTTTTGTACGATATATTCTTTCCGTCACGGGTACGTACATCATACAGATATTTCTTTCTATTCTTTTTTTTTTTGTACGATATATTCTTTCCGTCACGGGTACGTACATCATACAGATATTTCTTTCTATTCTTTTTTTTTTGTACGATATATTCTTTCCGTCACGGGTACGTACATCATACAGATATTTCTTTCTATTCTTTTTTTTTTTGTACGATATATTCTTTCCGTCACGGGTACGTACATCATACAGATATTTCTTTCTATTCTTTTTTTTTTGTACGATATATTATTTCCGTCACGGGTACGTACATCATACAGATATTTCTTTCTTTCTATTCTTTTTTTTTGTACGATATATTATTTCCGTCACGGGTACGTACATCATACAGATATTTCTTTCTATTCTTTTTTTTTGTACGATATATTATTTCCGTCACGGGTACGTACATCATACAGATATTTCTTTCTATTCTTTTTTTTTTGTACGATATATTATTTCCGTCACGGGTACGTACATCATACAGATATTTCTTTCTATTCTTTTTTTTTTGTACGATATATTATTTCCGTCACGGGTACGTACATCATACAGATATTTCTTTCTTTCTTTTTTTTTTTTGTACGATATATTCTTTCCGTCACGGGTACGTACATCATACAGATATTTCTTTCTTTCTTTTTTTTTTTTGTACGATATATTATTTCCGTCACGGGTACGTACATCATACAGATATTTCTTTCTTCTTGTTTTTTTTTCATGTCCGTCGAACTTGCACCAAAATCGCTATTATATTAAGGTAAAATATTTATTGATTTAATGGGATTCATCAATCGTAAAACCATTAATAAAAAAATGTTTTAAATCGCTAAGAGAACACAATCCATTAGCTTCTTCTTTCGTCTGAATCAGATGATTCTAGTTTTGGCATTAGTTTCACCCGATGTTTTTCTAGTTAGAAATTTTTCTGGAAAGACATCCGGTATTTACGGGAAGGACCATGTGAAGGTTGCCAACATACTGTGGAACCGACCGGATTCGAACTTGGAACACCCAGGTCTTCAGTCCGTGTCGTTATCCACTTAACCACGGTCACCTCCCAATTCATTAGCTAAGGGCCCAGGATCCCATCTCTCTGTGAGAGGCACACTAACCTCAACTGACCTCCCCTCCGCTGGAATGTATATAGATATCAGTGGGATCATACCAGAAACACCACCAAAATATCCATTTGAAAACTATAATCTGCTAACAATCTATGGATATAAAAACCCGAATGCATAAAGGGTCCCGTATCTATTCGGCCATTATTTTTTTTTTGGGGGGGGGGGGACTCAAGTAAGTCATAATAAAAGCAGAGGAACCTTGTATCTGAAGAAACATTATTTTTTTTGGGGGGGGGGGGGGGCTCAAGTAAGTCATAATAAAAGCAGAGGAACCTTGTATCTGAAGAAACATTATTTTTTTTTGGGGGGGGGGGGGCTCAAGTAAGTCATAATAAAAGCAGAGGAACCTTGTATCTGAAGAAACATTATTTTTTTTTGGGGGGGGGACTCAAGTAAGTCATAATAAAAGCAGAGGAACCTTGTATCTGAAGAAACATTATTTTTTTTGGGGGGGGGGGGCTCAAGTAAGTCATAATAAAAGCAGAGGAACCTTGTATCTGAAGAAACATTATTTTTTTGGGGGGGGGGACTCAAGTAAGTCATAATAAAAGCAGAGGAACCTTGTATCTGAAGAAACATTATTTTTTTTTGGGGGGGGGGACTCAAGTAAGTCATAATAAAAGCAGAGGAACCTTGTATCTGAAGAAACATTATTTTTTTTTTGGGGGGGGGGGGGGACTCAAGTAAGTCATAATAAAAGCAGAGGAACCTTGTATCTGAAGAAACATTATTTTTTTTGGGGGGGGGGGGGGGCTCAAGTAAGTCATAATAAAAGCAGAGGAACCTTGTATCTGAAGAAACATTATTTTTTTTTTGGGGGGGGGACTCAAGTAAGTCATAATAAAAGCAGAGGAACCTTGTATCTGAAGAAACATTATTTTTTTTTTGGGGGGGGGGGACTCAAGTAAGTCATAATAAAAGCAGAGGAACCTTGTATCTGAAGAAACATTATTTTTTTTGGGGGGGGGGACTCAAGTAAGTCATAATAAAAGCAGAGGAACCTTGTATCTGAAGAAACATTATTTTTTTTTTGGGGGGGGGGACTCAAGTAAGTCATAATAAAAGCAGAGGAACCTTGTATCTGAAGAAACATTATTTTTTTTTTGGGGGGGGGGGGGACTCAAGTAAGTCATAATAAAAGCAGAGGAACCTTGTATCTGAAGAAACATTATTTTTTTTTGGGGGGGGGGCTCAAGTAAGTCATAATAAAAGCAGAGGAACCTTGTATCTGAAGAAACATTATTTTTTTTGGGGGGGGGGACTCAAGTAAGTCATAATAAAAGCAGAGGAACCTTGTATCTGAAGAAACATTATTTTTTTTTTTGGGGGGGGGGACTCAAGTAAGTCATAATAAAAGCAGAGGAACCTTGTATCTGAAGAAACATTATTTTTTTTTTGGGGGGGGGACTCAAGTAAGTCATAATAAAAGCAGAGGAACCTTGTATCTGAAGAAACATTATTTTTTTTGGGGGGGGGGACTCAAGTAAGTCATAATAAAAGCAGAGGAACCTTGTATCTGAAGAAACATTATTTTTTTTTGGGGGGGGGGACTCAAGTAAGTCATAATAAAAGCAGAGGAACCTTGTATCTGAAGAAACATTATTTTTTTCATGAGCTTCAATTCTCAGCATGAACCCCTGTTTAAAGAGACACTAAATTTTCCACGTAGAAAAATACATGATGAGAGCCTAATGGCAGCGAATGAATGAACGAAAACACTCAAAATATATCTCAGCAGAAAACGTCTATCTGAAGTGAACATTAACGCTTCCAGCAAGAATCTGTTCTCTTCTATTACAATAGCTACTTTCTGGGTGGCATTCCCCAAAGGATTTTAAACACTAGGGGTCAGGGACGTTATATCCTTGAATACAAATCTACGTCTCAGTGTACATACAGCCCTAAAATGTGCAACAATATTTAACGTGATATAAATAGGTTACGCAAAATATAGGTTAGCGAATGGAATGTGTTGGCGAGGTGAGAATTGGTTGCATCTGAAATTAAAGGCCGGATTGATTTGAAAAGATGTGATTCGAGAAGTTCGGTAAGTAAAATTAATAAGATTTTGTGTATTGTTGTTTAGATCGAGAAACGGTGGAGAGGATTCCCTGCTCTTTGCTACCCAGTG
Organism: Sepiola atlantica; assembly: GCA_963556195.1. Classification (NCBI taxonomy): domain Eukaryota; kingdom Metazoa; phylum Mollusca; class Cephalopoda; order Sepiida; family Sepiolidae; genus Sepiola; species Sepiola atlantica. The sequence goes on along the minus strand of OY744540.1, from coordinate 1,964,478 downwards.
GGCTTGGTTAAAAATCTTACTGAAAATAGTGTGAGAGTAGGCAATAAAGTTAATCCAACCCTTTAACGTCTGTGTTATTAACTGAAAGGGAAATGCTGCCCAAAATAACAATGATCAACGACCGAAAGATACCAAGTAATTGCAGATTCTCAGTCGCTTTTTGATACATGGCATCTTGACCAGTTACAAGCGAATCCCGTCAACTAAGATAACGGTTACGTGACGCATAACTGTAAGAATCAACGTCACGCATTTGAAAGACTTAACAGAAATGAGATGGGCTAATCTTCCTTTTGTTCCAACCTGCTAGAGAAAAAAACTCCTTAAATGTTAAACAATCGACTACCCAAGGAAGAAACCAAGTAGATTCAGATTTTGATACGTTGAATCTTGACGAGTTACAGATGATGGTTGTTTTTTTTTACGGAATGACTAATCAAGAAATGTAAAGTTTAACAAAAGATTCATAAAAGATTGTGGTGGATTAGGGTTTATAGGATCGTGGGATCCCGGGATATTTTTAAATATTGGAATTTTTATTGAAAATGTACAACTACTACTGTTGTGTATATATCATGTATAGAATGAATGAGTTTATTTTGTTTAACGGCACTTCTAACTTTTGTGGGTCATTTAATGCCAAAAAAAGGTTTGTTTTTAGGGTATGGCTTTTTATAGCTTTTTGTTTTATTTGTTATATTTTGTTGAGGAGATTAACATGTTTTAGAAAATTTATGGTGTTTGGTTTGGTTGTTTTGTTTTATGGCATATCAACCCTTTTCAAGTTATTTAATATTGAATCCGGTCATTTTGGTAAAAGTGTTTATGCTTCAAGTTCTTTATATCTCCAAATATTTATTCATGATGTTTGGTTTAGTTGTTTTGTCTTACGGCATGTCAACCCTTTTCAAGTTATTTAATATTGAATCCGGTCATTTTGGTAAAAGTTTTTATGCTTTTATATCTCCAAATATTTATTCATGATGTTTGGTTTAGTTGTTTTGTCTTACGGCATGTCAACCCTTTTCAAGTTATTTAATATTGAATCCGGTCATTTTGGTAAAAGTTTTTATGCTTCAAGTTCTACGGAGGGAAATTGTTTTGTTTTTTGTTTTTGTTTTGGATTTTGCAGAACATGATTGACTTCTGCAAAGAGAAAAAGAAACAAAACAATCAATGTTTGGTGCATTTTGGGTCATGAAGCCGATATCTTCAGACAGCCTGATTTGATAGCAGCCGTGCACTGCTAATGACATGTGTGAAAAATTCTAGTGATTAAATAATAATGCCGTGTCATTTACACGCCGCCAGCCAGTTAAGAATGAATCAATTAGCAAACCTAAGTACATAAGAATTTATTGAAAAGATTTCAGATTAAATATAAATAGAGAAACGGTGATATGTGAGTGCATTCTGGGCGTGACCAGATGAGGAGAGTTTATCTTTTCGATCTTGTAACATGAAACTTTGACAGGGAGGAAGGGAAGGGCGCTCTTATTTAACTGCGGTAAAAAAAAAAAAACTTTCGTTACTTCCTACTATTATGAAAGTGACTTGAATTTGTTCGCACAAAGATTAGCTTAAAATTTATCTGCACCCGACAACCGTAGTACAAAGTGTGCGCTACATATATATATATATATATATATATATATATATATATATATATATATGACATGAGCGATGTTTCTGACAATGGGGGAAGAATTGCTGTTTTTTAAGTTAGAATTTATCAATTTAACACTTATTGTTGGCTAGTTTTTGAACTTGAAGTAGTATATATATATATTTTTAGAACCATCGTTAATGAAAGCGAACGTAAACCCAAGAATCACTTTCTACTCTCCTTAATTCCGATTACAATAAAAAGAATGCTTACATTTGCAAGACAAATGCTCAGCCCAAATAGCTCAGTTGACCAATGCCATCTACCATACCTTGAACCTTCATAAAAATGCAAACGTGTGTTTCATTAACTGCTGTTTTAACTTTATTCATGTAATTATTCCTTTCATACTAGTTTAATTTTTCACTTTGTTTAACAAACACATAAAAATATGGTCGCTACAAGACTTTGCCCTTTTGCCATGAGGTGTTGACCTTCAGAAAAATGTCAGGTTGGCTAATGGCGTTTCTTAAACAAGATTCAGCTCTGTCTTCGTAGTAATTCTTTATCAAGTTTATTATTTACATTTCAATGTAAGCGTACAAAGTTCTTGAGTTATTCCAACGCAAAAATTCAAGACGCTAGACACGACCGGATATAAAATGCGACTTCCATCCATCCATCCATATATATATATATCCATATATATATATATATATATATTAGACATTTATACTTAGAGTGCGTTACTTTAATCTACGCGTTTAACAAGGAAAAGGCTATAAGAAACTTTAGCGCCACAGAAAAACAAAAATGCTATTCCAAACTTGAACGTGACACACCAACGAGAATGTCATTCACAACTTGAGTGTGACACACCAACGAGAATGCCATTCCAAACTTGAGCGTGACACACCAACGAGAATGTCATTCCAAACTTGAGCGTGACACACCAACGAGAATGTCATTCCAAACTTGAGCGTGACACACCAACGAGAATGCCATTCCAAACTTGAGTGTGACACACCAACGAGAATGTCATTCCAAACTTGAGCGTGACACACCAACGAGAATGTCATTCCAAACTTGAGCGTGACACACCAACGAGAATACCATTCCAAACTTGAGCGTGACACACCAACGAGAATGTCATTCCAAACTTGAGCGTGACACACCAACGAGAATGCCATTCCAAACTCGAGTGTGACACACCAACGAGAATGCCATTCCAAACTCGATTGTGACACACCAACGAGAATGCCATTCCATACCTGAGCGTGACACACCAACGAGAATGTCATTCCAAAACTAAGCGTGACCCACCAACGAGAATGTCATTCCGAACTTGAGCGTGACCCACCAACGAAAGTGTTATTCACAACTTGAGCGTCACAGACTTGGAACTAATGTCACAACGAACATATCTATTTTCATAAAGTCTGACTACACAGTTTTTTTTTAAATATTAAGATTTATTGGAAAATACTCGAGCGTGACAGACAAACGGATATAAAGATCAGCTTCTGAAAGTGCGAAGAGGGCACCTCATAAATGAGGGAGACGGGGAAGGGGAGAGAGAAAGAGAGAGGTGATAAAAGGCGGACTGAAATAAATATATCATCTGCTATTGAAATAAAGAGATAGAGGGGAGGAGAGAGTCTTCGAGTTTGACATTTTCTCGAAAGAAAACAGGATATCCAATCTTCTCTTCGGTGCTTTACCAAATGTTTATACAACTTGCATGAACTGAAATCATTTGTTTGCTCTCTGGCCCCTGATAGGGCACGTCTGTTTGGGGGGGGGGGGGTCTTTCTTTCTCTCTTCCCCTCTCTTCCTCTTTCTTTTTCTCTTTCTTTCTCTCTTTTCCCCTCTCTCTCTTTCTCTGTCCCCCTCTCTTTCTCCCTCTGATAATATACACACACTTTGTGTCTCGTGTGTTTTTTGGTGAGAATAAACTTGAAAAGTCGAAAAGGAAAAAAGCTGTTGACGACGGACGAAATGCGACCGAGATCCGAACTTGCGAGCACGGTGGCTTCTAGAATCTAAAAAAAACAAAAATAAATACGTTGGTTTTGAGAATTTATAGAAAATATCTTCAAACACATAAAAAAGATGTACGGTTTCGGCATAAAAGGATCTAACAATGGTTGACATGCCGTAAAACTCAATAACAACACCACCCTAACCTCGAGAAATGGGTGCTTCGTGAAATGTCTGCAGATCTAAACTCATAATTTAGCTGAAGGCAACCGTAAAACACGAGTCATCCATTTTCAAAGCTTAGGGGCCTTTCTACATTGTTGAAGATGACGATTAACAGTTGTATGGTTTGAGGAAAGCTTCATTGACGATTCTGTAATGTTTGTTGTTTTAAATGGTGTATGCAAACGTGTTTTTATAATTTTAAAATGAAGAACGCGTTCTAAATTAAAATAAAAAATAAAAATGGAGCTCCCCTGTTAAGACATAAATGGTTGGTAACTTTTAATGCCGCAAAGACTAAGCTCCTTTCCTTCAACAACTACAAGAAGCCTCTCCAACCACCGATTGTCATGGCAAATAACACCCTACCTGAGAGTTCATCATTCAAACTCCTTGGCCTAACCTTCACAGGTAACATGAATTGGAACACATACAATGAAGACATTGCCAAGGCTGCCGCAAAGAAGGTTGGCTCCCTCTACCGTGCTAGTGGACTCCTTACACCTGACATTATCCTGTATCTCTACAAAGCCACCATTCGCCCATGCATGGAGTATTGTTGCCACATCTGGGCTGGTGCATCATCTACTAGCCTCTCCCTCCTTGACAAGGTCCAAAAAAGAGTCGTCAACCTAATAGGTCCCTCACTGTCAGCTAAGCTCCAGCCCCTGTCCCATCGCCGCAATGTAGCATCCTTATGTTTGTTTTACAAATACTTCAATGGATTATGCTCCGATGAGTTGGCTACTCTGGTGCCCCCTCGACGTAAAATCACTAGACTAACTCGACAATCTACTAAATCTCATTCATTCACTGCGGAGGTCCCCAGATGCCGGAGAGCCTTCTACTCAAATAGCTTCTTTCCTCGTGCTGCTGGCCTCTGGAACTCCCTCCCTGCTCCCTGTTTCCCCGATAGTACTGACATGCAGAAATTTAAAACTAATGTAAACAGACATCTCGCTGCTCAGATCCCAATTTAAGCTGAACCACCAATCCTTCTCCCCTTTTCCTTTTTCTCAGTAGCCCCTTACGTCTACAGTGGCGACCTGCCTTGTTTGGGGTGAATCATGTTGAAAAAAAAAGAAGAAAAAAAAGACAAATACGGTGAATCAAAAACTTAATTCGGAAAACCCCGAATCGGTTGTTTCAAATTGAAACATATTTAAAGATGTTAAGTTATTTAAAAAATAAATATCGGTATTTTTGCAGTGTACGGACCGTGCTGAAACCGACATTTTGTCGGCATATTCCGTTAGATTACGTAAACCGACGTTAGATGCCGAAACGTTTAGCCAATCAGATCGCAGCAGCTGACAATCGCGAATTAAATATTGTGTAAAATTCCAAAAGTTCAGAAAATTGGTTAAAGCCATCATGAATTTCATCGGGTTAGGACAGACGCCTAAAAGAGTTATTGACTTTCGTCAGAAAAGAAAACTTATAAGCCAAAATAAAGTTACAGAACATTCGAACATATGTGCAAGTTAAAAAGAAATCTTCTGCATTTTAGAAAGTGAAAACAAAAACTCTAAAAAATTTTTTTTTTTAACAATGCAAGAAAATGGTTTTGTTTTTCACCTTAACCCTAAAAAAAACAATCAAATCTAACCCTAACCCTAACCTAGTCGGTAGGATTAAAATTGAGTAAACGAAACAAAATAAAAAAATCATTAAAAAAAATTTCAAACAGTTATATTTTCTTCATAAATTTTTTTTTTTTTCATGAAACTTACCATACGGTAACTTTTTTTCTTGAGTTGAATGTTTTTTTCCTGACTTTTTCCAGTATGATAGCGTATTCTTTAAAAAAAAAAATACATGTTTTTCCATAGATTTTTTATTATATTTTCTTCATAAAAAATAAATATTTTTAATCAAAATTATCATACGATGACTGTTTACTTCTCAATGTAAATGCTTTTTTTTCCTTATTTTTTTCAAGTTTGCTAGCGTCTTCGTTTGGCATCTTCCGGCGGTTTACGTAACCTGCCGGAATATGCCGGCGTAACTTCGATTCCAGCACGGTCTGTAAACTGCAGAAGTACTAAAAATTCTACTGAAAGTAGATATTTTTAAATGAGATGGACCAGGATTCTTAGTAAAAAACGATTTAATCTTGAATTATTCGGACTACTATTCTTGCCTTGCATATTATTGTTATTTATCTACCTCCCACAGCCGTAAGATGTGACACAAGGTCGGGAAAGTGGGATTTGATAAACCAGCGTCCGAGAAGGTGAGCACTCTGGCCATTAAAAATTGCCTGGACAGCTCCGTCGGCATTCCCCGGTAGGGGCGCCTCAGGCAGTAAGCAATAAACTTACTGCTTCCCAAAGAGAGGAGGCAAAACCTGGGAGGGTGGACTTTCTAGAACTGCACAGGACAACCCCTAAGACGGGCGGAAATCAAGACCCGAAGGCCAAGACGACACCGGTCTATAGGGTGCAGTATCCATCGGAACAGATACTACACTTTCTTCCTAGCCAAAAGGCCCCGGCTGAACTGCCCTTAGTAACTACTGACTGTTTGCAAACCTCAAAACAATGTGCAAAGGCAAGAGATGTGTGTGACAGCAGCACTAACGTCAGTAGGACTCTCTCGCAGAAAGTCATTCCCACGTGCAAGGTGTTCAAGCCGTACAAATGACGTAACACTTGCAGATCTAAGATCAACCTCACGTATCGGAAGTAGCTTTGAGATGAACAATATATATTAGTAGTTTGAAACCAGAATTATGGCAAGTAAGCTCCACAGTAACATTCATGTTTCATTTCCAAAAATGAAATATGAACGTTACTGTGTATTGATTTACTCCTCTCCAGGAGTTAGGCACAAGGCCAGTTTTTATCTTACTCCCACAAGTAAGATGTGACCCAAGGTCGGGTCGGGAAAGTGGGGTTTAAAAATTGCCTGGGCAGCCCCGTCGGTATTCCCCGGTAGGGGCGCCTCAGACAGTAAGCAATAAACTTACTCCTCCCCAAAGAGGGGAGGCGAAGCCTGGGAGGGTGGACCTCCTAGAACTGCACAGGACAAACCCATAGACCGGCGTAAATCAAGCCCCGAAGGCCAAGACAATACCAGTCTATGGGGTGCAGTATCCATCGGAACAGATACTACACTTTGATCTCTGTGTAGCTTACTTGCTATAAACATATCTTCATAACACTACT
>OY744540.1:1920000-1952500 GCA_963556195.1 Sepiola atlantica | reverse complement strand
TTTATTTCTAACACTATTTTAAGGGATCATCAGTTGTTTACCATGAAAAACTGTTTCGGGAATTTAATATATATATATATATATATATATATAGTGTTTGTATAAGATTCGGTTTTTAATGTGGCGAAAAAACATCCAGCTCCCCAAGAAGGGGCACTCTAAATGGAGAAAAAAATCCTGTATAATCCCGTCGGCGCTCCTTCCCGAATTTAGGAGGGTTAGGCGACAAGCAGAATTATTTTTATTGGTGTATGTGTGGGGGGGGGTCAAAGGAGTCAGAACACCCCTAAAACTAATAAATGTACCCATAGATCAAAAAGTACTGGACATATTTTTAGGATACTTGGAACCTAGATAGTAAATACAAAAGGGAGTGTAATGGGCTATTCTTTTTTTAGGAGAGAAAACGGGGACAGAAACACCATTTAAAAATAAAGGCAAACAAAAAGAAGCTACTCAATCAGCAGCAAACGGTGTTTTGTCAGATTTAGTTCCTGATATTAAAGCCTTCCTTTTTTGGGTCGCTTACTCTTCTGGTTAGCCAAGTTTTGTTATTAAATTATTTATTAAATTGTTAGGTGAAAGTACAGAATAGTTAACAAAGGCCCCTCCTTATTTTAAGAATGGATTTCTAAATAATAAAAGAAAATATAATAAAACTGCTTTTTTATTTCAAATAATTTCTTTTACAAAAATAAGTAATGGAGAGGGGAGCTTTGTTAACTATTCTGTACTTTCACCTAAAAATTTAATAAGTAAATTAATAAATTTGGAAAACTGAAACTGGTCGGAAGTTATATTACTGAAAAAGGAACTAAATCCGGCACAACAACGTTTGCTGCTGACTTTGGATAGTTTATTCATCTCGTTTGCCAAAATAAATGTACCCATGAATGTTAATCCTTGATCCTTACTATACTTCTGCGTGCGGAGTTATCCCACACCCTAGCCCAGGTAACGCCGGGTAACCTTGCTGGTTAATAGATTAAAATGGCTGAATTCTGTTTCTGACATCGTGAAACTTTGCAATTCGGAAACAATTGTTGAACTTTTTAAACTGTCGAATGATAGAAATCGTTTCTGGGTTGAATTAATGTTTTGAAGGAAAAAAGGTGAAGTATTATGGTTCATTAGTGCTTCGAAATCAAAGGGGAAGTGTTCGCTTTCTCACGCGCCCCTGTCGTACCAAAGAAACGATAAATAGCACATGATTTGCTTCGTGATATATACGCGACTTTCCATTCGTTCTTTTTCTTTTTTTTGGGGGGGGGGGGGTATCCGGAATAATCATTTGGGTCCCAAGATTTTACGATGACAACAGCTGATAACTTTCGAACAAATGATATAAAATAGTTGCATAAAGTTTAGATTCTTTGATACAACAGGGGCGCGTGAGAAAATATTTTTATTTGGCTTAAGAGCACAAATGAACCATAATACTTTATTGATAACTTTTAAAATCTTTAAAAAAATTCTCCACTCTATAATAAAGAGCAATATATATATATATATATATATATATATATATATATATATATATATATATATATATATATATCCGTCCCGTCACAAATAAGATTGAAATTAGCGATCACCTAAAAAAATCGACGGCCATCTTTGATTGACGAATTCGGCTAAGTGAAAGTAACGAAACGAATTTTGAAATAACAAAACTTACAAACAGTTTCAGAAATGTAAAACTATGCAGGTCAATAGAAAATTTAATTTTTAAGTCGCTTATTTTCGATTTCTCGGGTGTTAATTATACTACACTTTTGTCCAACTGTGTAATCTTTAATTAAAAAAAAAAAAAAAAAACAGGAATAAATTTCTATTCAGCAGCATAAAGACGGTAAAATTACTTTTAGAATTTCGATAATAAAACACAAGTCAATCACCAAATTATTTTTGTAAATAGGATTTTGAAAGTTAAATTGGCACTTCTTTAGTTTAGCTAAACTAAAGAAGTGCCAATTTAACTTTCAAAATCCTATTTACAAAAATCACTGTGAATCAGAAATCAAAATTGAATAGTTCAATTCACTCAACCCAATCAACCGGAAGTGGCTTAGACGTTGAATTTTGTTATCCAAAAATGGAGCTTAATGACCTCAATATGCAAGATATTGGTAATTTAATCAGCAAAACATTGTCCATTAGGAACGGCAGTTTTTTTTTTTTGCCGGGTCACATCTCAAATTAGAAGACATTATCAGTTTTATTTATGTATGTGCATATGAAATGGCAAATTATGCCGATGTGAAAAGAGAGTGCCGCATACGTTCCGATCCCACGATTTGTGATTGGAGAATAATAATGTAAAAGGTTTTTAAATTGTACCAAATCACTGCAGGCGCACAAATGATCAATTTTCGAAACCTGCATAAATTTTGGACAAAAACAAATTATTTAAAATTCCGATAACATTAATTTTATTAACTTATTTTTTTTAGTATTAATAATTAAAAAGAGAATCATATTTTTGGACACATAGAAATTTTCTTCAAGAAATCTTTTTGAAATTTTTTTTTTAATATAAATTTTTGTTTAAATTGTACGAAAAAAAAATGAATTCCAAGACGTTTTGATTTACTTTTTATTCCATTATGTTAACTTTATGTAATTACTTTAAAACAAAACTCATTGACCAAGATTTTAGATTTTTACCGAGATTATTGTCTTTCCGAACATCCATACTTGCAAAAGCTAAATGTATCAATCAGGGATGGGTTACTTTTCCGAATAACCAAATTTGTGCCCATATTATGTACTCGAAAATCCATTTAAAATACCCCGAAGAAACTTTAATTCGGGAATTACTTTTAATTTATGTCTAATAACTATTTCACATAAAATCTGAAGTATCTCAAATTATCACAAAGGGTTTCCACCCCTTATCCATCCCCTTTACATAAAACTAAATTAAACTAAATATAGCCCACATTACCGACTCTTAAGCCTAGCATCTGTGTTCCCAGATTCATAATGATCGGTTAATTAGTTTAGGCGTAAATCCTATACATATAAACATATACACATACCTAACTTTATATAAATAGAGACGATGGATTAAAAACGTCTTATATTTAAACTCACGAATAAAAAAAAATAATTTCCGGCCAAATTAAAATTCAAAATACGTGTCGAGTTTTGCCGTAACTAAAACGAAACATTTTCTCACCCGTCATTGTTTGTACCAAATGGCCCCGTTTTCAATTTGTTATATAAACAATGTTTTTAATTAAGGAAATAATAATTCATTTAAATCTCAGGGCATGGCACGTTCTTATTTCCGGACCATCGCTAAAGAATTAAAAAAAAAAAAAAAAAAAAAAAAAAACATGGCTCATTGGTTCAATTGTTGCATAGGGATCGTTGAAATATCTCGCCCATTTCGCTTGTGAATAAAATTGATTGTTGGGCGTAAATTGTATTTCTTGTCTTTCGTCGTGAAATACTTTGCCTTTTAAAGTCGATAAATTTGAATGTGTATACAATTTTTCTTCCCCCCCCCCCCACCTTTTTTTGTTTGTTAAAGTGTTATTATCAATTAGTTATGTTTTAACCAGGTCCTGCACAATCGACAAATTTACGTTTATATCGTAATAAGAAGAATACCCGTCCCGGGACGAGTAAAATTAATTTCCCGAATTAAACAGTTTTGCACCACTTTTATGTCAATTTACGAAGCTTAAAATCAAGATATAATGATATTAAACCTTGTGTCTAGCATCCTTATTCTATTTTTCATCAAAATAAATTACATGATTTTGATTCTCGAAAATGTCTCAAGTTTAAGGGGTCTTAAGACGAAATTTAAATTCAGGGAATCTTGCTTAATTGGAGTCTACTTGTATTTATCTCCCTCTTACAGTTATAAGATGTGACACAAGGTCGGGAAAGTCGGATTGAAAAGCCAGCGCCCTAGAAGAAAAGCACTCATAAAAAATATTTTCTAAAATGAACGTTAAAAGTTTGAGTGTTTAGAGCTTTTGAGATGAGGATGGGTTTTTTGGACTACTATTCTCATCTTCGTTGATGTTTTCACAACGTTTCGGTCGATGTAACCTCCGACTACACATTTTTTTTAAAAATTGCCCCGGTAAAGGATTTCTTTTCCTCTGACTGAGAGCAGAACATATACTACACTTTGATCCTAACCCGAAGTCAAGGACTCGATCAGAATAATCCAAATAACGGAAAGTTCATTTGCCGTGTAAAAATGGCCGCTTTATCGTGTTCAGCCACGGCCATTTGTCGATTGTGCAAGAAAAAAGGGTGAAAAACAAATACAAATAGAAAACAAATAACTATTACAAAACGCAATAAAATTTACTTTTCTACTTACCTGTATAATTTCCCCGTGTCTTTACTGATTGTAAGATTTATTATCTATGCATTTGTTATTATCACTTTTACTTAGCCAACCACGCGAGTTTTTAAACATGGCTGACAATTTTGGTGGGATTTGGTCGCTGATTTCAGGCATAAAATATAATGATAATTAATAATAATTAATTATAATTAATGATAATTAATAATAATTAATACTTATTAATGATAATTAATAATAATTAATAATGCTTACCCTAATCCGATCGGCAACCACCCTCGGACTTACGCTTACGCTTCCAGTAACCCCCCTTTTATTTCTAAGTAAGATGTGACCAAAGGTCGGGTCGGGAAAGTGGGGTTTAAAAATTGCCTGGGCAGCCCCGTCGGCATTCCCCGGTAGGGGCGCCTCCGGTAGTAAGCAATAAACTTACTCCTCCCCAAAGAGGGGAGGCGAAGTCTGGGAGGTTGGACCTCCTAGAACTGCACAGGACAGACCCATAGACCGGCGTAAATCAAGCCCCGAAGGCCAAGACAATACCAGTGTATGGGGTGCAGTATTCATCGGAACAGATACTACACTTTGATCTTAGCCAAAAGAACTCCATATTAAAGATGTTTACAAGAGTAAACACAGATAAACCATGCATGAAAGTTAAATAAAAGATAAAGCATGCATAAGTTGAAGGCAGAATAAAACGTAGTTCAAAAGTAACACAATATATTTATATATTTACAAATTACAGAGCCTTAAGTGTTCATTTCAAGTGTGCAGTTAGAGAAACGATAAATGTTTATGTCTGCGATTTATGAATGTGTATGTATGTGAGTAGTGTAGCTATGTGTCGAAGTGTGTGAATGTGAGTGTCGCCTTTTGTTCGTGGTTGTACGAATGTGTATGCGTGAGCGTTAATAATTCGTTTAGGCATTTGTATATGTGTGTGTCTTTGTCAGCCGTATGTGGTTGTATGCGTTGAAGAATGATAGGAGTGTAAGCCTCTGTGTGTGTGTGTTTAGTAGTCGGCCGGTGCGCTGGCAACTCCTCGCCCAAAGGCGAGGGTAGCCGAACTTGTATTCTCTGAAAGAAAGGAATAGAGGAAAATCTTGTAGCGCGGTCTGCTTTTATATTGTTTGATCAGTGGTTTGGCGGACGTAGTTGAGAGCACCCCACGTAATCAACATTTTTGGCTTTTGTGCGTCTTTTTTGTTAGACTGTCTCTGGGAGCTGATTTTTATGGTCCAAGTTTGAGCTTTTGTTGTTGAAGTGAAATCGGGTTGGTTTCTGTTGCTGTGCCAACGCCGTTTGTTGATAAAATAGAGGATGTCAATCCGATAATTGCACATGACTTTGCAACTCATGTTAGATTAGATTATGGCTTTATTTCGAGAGTACATATGTTCTAATATATTTATATATATATATATATATATATATATATATATATATATATATATATAATCATTTATAATACGTTTTGGTATTCGTCACATTTAACTGTGAAACTTCATAAAAACTTAACTGATGTCCCAAATTTTGTGTGGACCACCAATAGTCCGCGAACCACCAATTGGCGACCACTGCCCTAGATTACTTGATACAGACACGACACATTGCTAAATAACAATGCTGGTTATTCAATTAACGAGTGTACAGCCTCTTTAAAAAATGACGAAAAGAATTATGCTTTGCCAGTGTTCGCACTAAAATTTTCCAATAAAAAAAGAAATAATTAAACGAAGATTGGCCTTTTGGCTAAGATCAAAGTGTAGTATCTGTTCCGATGGATACTGCACCCCATAGACTGGTATTGTCTTGGCCTTCGGGGCTTGATTTACGCCGGTCAATGGGTCTGTCCTGTGCATTTCTGGGAGGTCCACCCTCCCAGGCTTCGCCTCCCCTCTTTGAGGAGGAGTAAGTTTATTGCTTACTGTCTGAGGCGCCCCTACAAAAAAACAGCAAATATTTTTTCAAAAAGGCAACACTTTCCCCTTTTTTTAATGCTTTTCTTTTTTGGTTGTTGTTGGCTATTTAAAAAAAGAAGAAAAAAATTCCACCTGAGTTTCCTTCTTCGGTCTGTTCACCTCTAAGTCTGATGGGGGGGGGGGGCACTTTCTTATTCAGGGGTCCAGTTTGCTTGGAGGGGTGACACTTTCTTATTCTGGGGTCCAGTTCACTTGGGGGGGGGACACTTTCTTATTCTGGGGTCCAGTTCGCTTGGGGGGGGGTGTACACTTTCTTATTCTGGGGTCCAGTTGGCTTGGGGGGGGGGGTACACTTTCTTATTCTGGGGTCCAGTTGGCTTGGGGGGGGACACTTTCTTATTCTGGGGTCCAGTTCGCTTGGGGGGGGGTACACTTTCTTATTCTGGGGTTCAGTTCGCTTGGGGGGAAGGGGTACACTTTCTTATTCTGGGGTCCAGTTCGCTTGGGGGGGGGAGGGTTATGCAATAAAAGTAGGTCTGAGGAGGCCATCCCCACAGACAATAGCTTTTCCTTCATGGGGGGGGGGGGACTTATTCCCAGTTGGAGAATGCTGACGAGTCCGTTCTCGACTATTTTTGTACCCCTCGAGGGCGTATTTTTTGTTTATTTCCTGTTTTGGGGCGATTTTCGAAGCATCACATGGTTACCCGCTCGCTATTTAATTTTTTTTTTTTCATTCTAACGAAATTTTCGAACCTCCTTTTTTTCTGGAAATAAAAAACACTTTAAAATAAGTTAAAACACAAAAAAACAAGTTATCCAGGTAGGTAGAAGAGTAACTTATCTTGCCTTTGGTAACATTTATTTGTTGCGTAATTGTTATTTTGTTTTTTATCCCTTTTTTGTTCTGTTGACTTCAATAATAATTCCCTAGACCCACCACCCCCACCACCCCCGCACGTTAAACTGACTTCACGTCTAACCATAGCAGCAAATGGGAAGCGAGTGCTACCCCTAATCCACCCTCTCGCCACCTCTAACTTTGTCTTGGGTTATCAGCACCGATTTTATTAAGCGTGGGAAATGATCAAGAAAATTTGTTTCATTTATACCCCCCCCCCCGACACACACTCCGGGGGGGGGGGGGACAAAGATACATAATTTATTTCCCGTCTGTTTAACAAGAAAATTCGGTTACTAATAATTGTTTGCGTTTTTCAAAGACAAACCGAATATGAATTTTTTTCTTTAGCTAACTAAACCATATATATATATATATATATATAAGTTAGATTTCAGTAACCATGTCTTTATTCACCTTTCAAAATTCAAATATTTGACGGACCGTTTCATCGACACATGAACAACCAGGATATAAACTTGTTTGCTTGACTGTGGAATGTGTTTCTTTTTTAGGGAAGGTTTTGTTTTTAATTTACAAATAAATAAATACAATGGCTCACTTATGAATAAATGAACTGTCAGCGTGATAAGTGCCCCACTTAATAAATAGAAATATCATACCGATGTTGCATGCTGGTCCATATTTCCTTTTTTTTAATCGGATTTTTTAAAATATTTAATCAAATTACGATACCGTTTAGTGATTTAATTGATTGAATAAAATTGTTTAAAATAACATACTTAAAAAATAACTTTAAAAAGTTCAAACTCCCATAGACAGACAATGTTTGGTCTGTCAAAGTTATTATATAGATAACGAGATTCGGTGAATGGTTACAAAAATGCAATCATGTTTTTAGCATAGATCTCATCAGACCTTATGGGATCTATGATCATAATATGATTGCGTTTGTATCGCGATTCGCCATACCCTAATATCATTTTGAATATATAGCAATAATGATGATGGTACGCGGCAAACCTTCGCCATGTAAAACCAGTAACCACTGTAAAAATGTACAATTTAAAATATCGAACACACAAGTCGAACTCAATACTTGTGTGCGTGTGTTTTATGGAAATGTAAAGATGCAATTTGCTCTACTGACGCATTTTTAAAGCTACCCTCATGAAGTTGCAGATGTAACAGAATCGGGTCAGTAATTTAAAAACATATCGATATTTTCTTGCGTATAATTCGCATTACATACAGACATTTTGTGTGTGTGCATATCTGTGTATACATGTGTGTGTGTATATATAGATATGTGTGCGTGTATATATAGATATGTGTGCGTGTATATATATATATACACACATGTATATATATATATATATATATACACACATGTGTGTATATATGCATGTGTGTATATATATATATAGATCTGTGTTCGTGTGTATATATATATAGATATATGTGTGCGTGTATATATATATATATATATATATATTTAATATGGAACAGGTAGAATAAATACCTTTTGAAGCATTAAAGATGCGATATCAATTTTTTTTTTTCATAAAAAGAAAAATAATAAATCGAAACCGATTTTTTTTTCTCTTTTTATTATAAACTAGCTTTTTTTTTTGTTAGTTTAAAGTGATACAGATATTTCGCCAAAAAGAGAAAAAAAATCGGTTTCGATTTATTATTTTTCTTTTTATAAAAAAAAAAAAAATTGATATCGCATCTTTAATGCTTCAAAAGGTATTTATTCTACCTGTTCCATATTAAATTTAACAATAGATGCTTCTTAAAAAAAATGAACCTTAAACACACACATATATATATATATATATATATATATATATATATACCACCAATCACGTGTTTCTCCCACTTGGAAAGGTTACAAAAATAATTTCTAACCTAATAGTTCCTGCATTGTCTACCAAGCGCCATCCTCCCCCCCCCCATCCGATCGCAGCAATGTTGCATCCCTGTGACTGTTTTACAAGTACTTCCACGGAATGTGCTCCAACGAACTTTCCGGACTTCTAACCCCTAAACGCTAATAAACCCGACAAACCCGACTAATAACAAAATCCCACCCCTTCACCATAGAGACGATGACCAGATGCTGGAAAACTTTCTACTCTAATAGCTTCTTTCCTCTGACCACTTGCCTTTGGAATTCCCTCCCTGCTCCCGGTTTCTCCGACTGTACCAATATGCGGAAATTTAAATGTAATGTGAACAAATATCTTGCTGCCCAACGCCCACTTAGTTTACCCCTAGTCACAGTAGCCACTTACGTCGTCTCGGTGATAATGCGCCTTGTTTTGTACGAATAAAGATTTTGAATAAAAAAAACAATCTCACATTCTACACACGTACGTCTATATATTAATACGCGAGCGTCTACACACTTACCTACCTGTGTCACACTCTGACACCCCTTTTTAAGAAGATGGGATCGCCCGATTGCCCGAGATTGATTTATTTTATTTTTTTAAGGGGGGAGGGGGAAGACAGAGTTAGTACTTACTTTTGCCCCGGGAGCGGGGGAGAGGGGGAGAGGAGGGGGAAGACAGTGGGGCGAGTGAGAGGGAGGGGGGCGAGGTAAGATGGTAGCCGCGGAAGACAAAGCTTTTGCCACGGGCAACCAAGTAATATAAATAAATATATATATACTTCCATCACGTCACGCAAAAGTTAGCGAGTAAAATATGTGCATATTTATAGACACCGGAATATTATTAACAGCAAATGATACAGATTGATGTGGATAACACTGTGGAATTTCTACGGGGTCCCACTAGTATTATATATATATATATATATATATAATTTTTACGTACATAAAAGTAATCCATGGACACGTGTTTCTGGCTATCAGTCGTCATCAGCATAGCTAACTTAGACAAGACTTTCGGACCACGACGCTTTGATCGATAACATCGACATGCCAGTATCGCGGATTATGTACATGTCTGTATAAATATTAAAATAATTATATATTATTATAAATGAAGTAATAAAATAATATGAATGCTCTATCCAGTATATTGAGCTTCAGTTTTTATCCGGATGTTTCACTAATTATAAGATATTAGTTGACGCTTATATCTTTTGTTGGATTGCTTCATATATATATATATATATATATATATATATATATATATATGTGTGTGTGTGTGTATTAGAGAATTATATTGTATTACAAGATTATAACATCGGTACCGTCGGTTTCTCAGCTGCATATATTTTATGCCTCCCTCTTTTATCACTTTTTCTCTGGTTTTCTAATCTTATTCCTTATATCATTTTTCCGCTGTGCCTTTTCACACCTGAAGAAGACAGACATTTTACCGAAACGTCTTAGGAATTGAATAAAGCCAATTTCTGCGAGTATTATTGTCTTCCGAGCAGAAAGAGCATCGTGGGTCAGACAGAACAATCTAAAATACCGTCTACAAAGAATTTTGTGATGAGTAACGATCATTTTATGTCAGAAAAGGTAAAGAAACTGCCACACAAGGAGGATCATGGAATGCAGACATGAATGGCGGAAAATGATCTCAATCATTTGGACTACTATGTATGGAGCGTAGTTGAGAAAAAGGGCTAACACTAGATGACCCCTAAAAGTCTCCAGGGTTAGAGGAATGTTCAGTATGGACAAGGACCACCTGGCCCTTGAATGTAGGCGATTCATACTTCGATTAAAAGATGTTATCGAAGCTGAATGAGACTTTCATGAATGAAATTACAAAACAATATATTTATTCTTATCCCACCAAACGTTTTTCAGTAAAAATGACATTTTTATCTGTTTCTAAGAGTGATTCTGGTGGATGTATAAATCTCGCTTCAAATATATTATTCACCTTATATATATATATATATATATATATATATATATATATATATATAGTAAGCTATGAAAATATATTTATGGCAATTAAGCTACACAGATGCATTTTAGCCTGAAGATTCATCCCGATGATGAAACGCGGGAGCCTCTGTGTAGCTTAATTGCCATAAATATATTTTCATAGCTTACTACCTAGCTCTACTTACGTATCGAGCACTGTTGAAGTAAATACTGAAAATTGATACATAAAAAATTATATCTCCTTATAAAATGTTATGTGGATACATGAAATACTAATATGTATATTTCGGCAGCAAGTCATTTATTATACGTACGTCGTTAAAGACCACAAAGTTTTCTCTCTTCGCTATCTTTCTTGTTAATTTCTCGACGCGGCGAGCGATTCGTCGGTTTTCTGGTGTTATATATATATATATGTGTAAATTAATAGATATATAACTAATAATAAAATTATAAATACGGCTCCTAGTAACAATAATACACAGCCTCCTGAAGACGGTCGAGAGATCGAAAGCGCTAGAGGAATGGCCCACGATACAACGTTAGGTACCATACTCCACCAATTAACACCAGAAAACCGACGAATCGCTCGCCGCGTCGAGAAATTAACAAGAAAGATCGTGAAGAGAGAACACTCCGTGGTCTTTAACGACGTGTGTATAATATATATATATATAAATTTATAGTAATCCAGGTAAAGTAAACACCCACAGGATAAAAATCCAAAGAATTTCAACCTGGTTTCTTTTTCTTTTCCACTTCATTAAATCCAAATATGATCTGAAGGATGGATCAGATCTTCTTTCCGCCTGATGAGAGCTGTTGATCGATAACATCGACATGCCAGTATCGCGGATTATGTAAATGTTTCTATAAATGAAAAATAATTATATATATATATATATATTCTAGAGATGAAAGATGAGAATAAAAAAATTGTAAAGATACAATATTTATTAGAACATCAACAGTTCAAAGCAAGGAGCTTCATTTCCTTAACCCATGGATTTTCAAAGGTAAACTCTTTTCATCAGAGGATAGAGAAAAACCGACAATGTAATTGTAAATAGTATCGGCAACATTTAACTTTGAAAATTTTACATAAAATAAAATAAAGACCAAAAGATAAAGTCTTTTTTTTTTTAGATGAGAGCGTAGAGTCATGATGGATGCCGTCAAAATTATATATATATATATATATATATATATATATATATTACAGAATTATATTGTATTACAAGATTATAACAACCTCAGTACCGTCGGTTTCAAATCAACAAATGATCGCGCCTTGTTGACTTTCTTCAGCCGTTGTTGTGGATTTTTTTTATTTGAAACCGACGGTACTGATGTTGTTATAATCTTCTGTAACACATATATAAATAAATATTACGCTCTCATTTTGGAATTTTTTTTTTTTTTTAATAATAATCGCGCCCTCTGCTGGGGTTCTCTCCCACTAATCTTACAACGAAATATATATGTAACTCTATGAATAAATGAGAAAGAGTTTGTATCGTGTTTACAACAAAGGTATGAATGAAATGTTTATTATTTTAAATTAATGTTTCAAGTAGCGAAATTTGCGAAGCCAGCTCGTTAATGATTACAATTACAAAACAATATATTTATTCTTATCCCCCCCCCCAAAAAAAAATGTTTTTCGTTAAAGAAACCGTTATGAGATGTTTCTTAGAGTCATTTTTATATATGTATAAAAATCTGTACTCAAATACGTTACGCACCCTGAAAAAATATACCAGATGTACCTGTGACCCGTTGGGCCACAGCCACCATTTATTCTACTTTAATTTCATTCG
Source organism: Sepiola atlantica (assembly GCA_963556195.1). Taxonomy (NCBI): domain Eukaryota; kingdom Metazoa; phylum Mollusca; class Cephalopoda; order Sepiida; family Sepiolidae; genus Sepiola; species Sepiola atlantica. Next base: position 1,939,680 of record OY744540.1, on the reverse strand, counting down.
AAAGTTCATAAACTGTGACGTCATATCTGTTAAGACATTCTTCTTGCATAACTAAAAATAATAAATCATTTACATTTCTATTATCTATATATTAATACGATAGCGCGGGTGTTCGTGTGTCATGCTTACATCAAAACCTCTGCGCATGCATGCCCCACCTAGATTTGGAAAAGCATTCAAGTCACCTAATTTTCGTAATATTTAAAGTATTTCCCTTTGGCGCAACGGTTAGCGACGTAGGATTTTGACGTCGGTTTTTGACGTCGGCCCGACTGGTTTATAGTTCGATCCCAACCAACCTCTAAGATAGGAAATTACTTTCTATTTCCTATCTCTTCTCTCTCGATCTGAATCAACAAACGTTTTCTTTTCTTCTCCTTCTTTTCCTTTATGTGTCTACCTTCCTATCACTTCTCCCTTCATTATATGCTTATCTTTCACCCTTATTTTTATATATTTATTTATTTATTTATTTGTCCTGTTTGGATCAGATTTTAGACTTTTTAGATTTTTTGTTTTTTGTTTTTTTGTGTTGTGTTGTTTTGTGTTTTGTTTTTAGATTTTTAATTTTTTAACGGCCCCAATTTTTGAAATGTTAAATTTCTTTTCTTCTCTTTCTTTATCCCTCCATTTCATTCTCTCCAAGTATGATCTGAGGTTAAGATCGGATTTTAACTCTTCTTGATGAGATCTCAGTTTATAGTAACTGTTGATCGATAACATCGACATGCCAGTGTCGCAGATTTTGTACATAAAATTATCATATATATATATAAGTATGATGCATATTTATTTCAAAGATTTTAATGAGCTGTTACATGTATCTACAATGGCTTCTAGCACTGGTGATATATCGATAAAACTGGTCCAAAAAAAAATTAATTTTTAAAAAGTGTATTAAAAATACACATTAAATTATGTTGGTTTGCTGTGGACCTGAAACGTTAAAGTGTGTGTGTTTGATTTTTGTTATTTTTACCTATTTATTATAATGTTCAGAAAAAGGTATGGTGTTGCAGGATTTCTTTGTCACGTGTAAACTTTATGGAAGGTTCAGCAATGTCGATTTTATTAGCGAGGTCTTCTATTTTCATAGTTTGAAGCATTGTCAATTTATCTAAAACTAGCTGCCCGTACCCGACGTTGTCCAAGATTAAACAATGCATTAATATTAAGTAATGGCATTTCCAAAAAATGGGTGGAGCATTCTGGTGTAGGAAACGATGGTTTCCACTTAGCATAATGTAATACTCTTAAGTAAAAAGAATCGAGTCCTCTTGGTTACTAGTATCATATAATTGTAAACAAATAAATTCATTAAAAAAAAAACGATATAATTTCCTCCACTCTCAATAGGGGGTTCATTAGCTCACATTCTTTCGAAATATGATCTAAGGTTAAGATCGGATTTTAATTCTACCTGATGAGATCTCATTTTATAACAGCTGTTGATCGATAACATCGATATGCCAGTGTCGCAGATTTTGTACATGTCTGTAAATAAAAATAATCATTAATATATATATATATATAATAAAAGTTTTAAAAAGGTTGAATGCAATGCGAAGTTCCGGATCGCTGGAAGTTGTGAAGAACAAAAACAAAACAAAACCGTTGTTTTTGTTCTTCACAGCTTCCAGCGATCCGGAACTTCGCATTGCATTCAACCTTTTTAAAACTTTTATTATTACTCCCAGCAAACTACCAATTTCTAATATATATATATATATATATATCCTCAGAAGTATAAAATATTTCAAATCGTTTTAGAAACAATCGTATGCTAAATATTTGTTGAGTTTGAAATTCTTGGAACTTAAATAAAATTAGCAAATTCTTTATATATCTCAACCTACTCATACATTATATATATTTATATATTATAAAATGGAGAACTCACCCAACAGATCCCAACTTTACAATGGGTTTCCTGCTCCTACTACTGAGAGTTCAATGTTCAAACTCCTCGGCCTAACCTTCACAGGTAACATGAATTGGAACAAATACATTGGAGACATTGCCAAGGCTGCAGCAAAGAAGGTGGGCTCCCTCTACCGTGCTAGAAAACTCTTCACACCTGACATTGTCCTGTATCTCTACAAAGCCACCATCCGCCCATGCATGGAGTATTGTTGCCACATCTGGGCTGGTGCATCATCTACTTGTCTCTCCCTCTTTGACAAGGTCCAAAAAAGGAGTTGCCAACTTAATACGTCCCTCACTGTCCACCAAGCTCCAGCCCCTGTCCCATCACCGCAATGTTGCATCCTTGTGCCTGTTATACAAATACTTTACTGAATTGTGCTCGGATGAACTGGCTACTCTGGTGGCTAAGATCAAAGTGTAGTATCTGTTCCGATGGATACTGCACCCCATAGACTGGTATTGTCTTGGCCTTCGGGGCTTGATTTACGCCGGTCAATGGGTTTGTCCTGTGCAGTTCTAGGAGGTCCACCCTCCCAGGCTTTGCCTCCCCTCTTTGGGGAGGAGTAAGTTTATTGCTTACTGTCTGAGGCGGCGCCCTACTGGGGAATGCCGACGGGGCTGCCCAGGCAATTTTTAATGGTCAGAGTGCTCACCTCTCGGGCACTGGCTTTTCAAACCCCACTTTCCCGACCCGACCTTGGGTCACATCTTACTTGTGGGAGTAAGATAAAAACTGGTTTTGTGCCTAACTCCTGAAGTAGAGTAAATCAATACTCTGGTGCCCCTCGACGTAAATTCACTAGACCAACTCGACAATCAGCCAAATCCCATCCATTAACTGTGGAGGTCCCCAGATGCCGGAGAGCCTTCTACTCCAATAGCTTCTTTCCTCGTGCTGCTGGCCTCTGGAACTCCCTCCCTGCTCCCCCGAATATACCGACATGCAGAAATTTAAAACTAATGTAAACAGACATCTCGCTGCACAGTTCACAACTTAGGATGACCCCCAAAACTTACACCCTAATTCTCAGTAGCCCTTACGTCTATAGTGGCGGCCTGCCTTGTTTGGGGTGAACTATGTTAAAAAAAAAAATAAAATAATCCAAATAAGAACTATAACACAACAGAAGTAAGATCTGAGCATTGTCTCCTTTAAATATGAAACCCCGTGTAATGTTGGATCTGTGAGGTGTAACATTGTATCAGCTCTATTATATATTTATTTATAAAATTATGATTTAATAAATACCTTTTCATGGGATTTTAAAACGTAATTGGTCTATTCTCATCGAGGACCTTCTAAAAATGATATACATATATAAATTTATATATATAAATATATATGTTTACGTATTAAGGCAACATCAAGGCAAATATCATGAGCAAAGTGTAGTATCTGTTCTGGTACTACATTTCATCCTTCTGTCCTCAGTCGGTGAAGGAGAAATCTTTCTGGACTGAGACAACTTTTATTTTTGTGCCTCTTTTGGGGAACTGGATTTTCCCAACCTTAAAAATCGACCTTGTGTCAAACTCTGCCCTCGTGGGGAGGAGAGTAAATAGAAACGCATTTCTTTTGTTTGGAAATTATTTTTTCAAACTTTCGAAAAATTCGGAATACCAAACTGATTATTTGGAAAATTGAAAAAATAAAAAAAGCCTTATAGAACAAAAAAAAATGTATTAATAACATTTTCCATATATATATATATATATATATATATATATTAGATAGAATGTTGGATCCGTAAAGGATGGAGTGTTTTTTGTAGGAAATCTTGAGTAAGAGAGTTAAAGGCATCCAAAAGAGATTCTTCATCATCATCTGTTTAACGTCTGTTTTACATGCTGGCATGTGTTGGACGGCTTTTAGAAATTGACTTTCAAACTAAACTATCTCTCAAGTCCATCCTTATCATTTTCTCCCGCGTTTTCTTTGGCCTTACTCTGTAAACTGGCCCTGATACCTCAACTGCTCTACATCTACTAATCCAATAACTCGCATCCATTCTTTCAACGTTGTCATACCATCGAAGTCTTCTGTTCTGCACACATCTTCCTACGTCGTCCATTATCACATCAGAAATAAGGAAGTAACAAAAGCATGACGCTATCTATTAAAACAGAACATAGACGACCCGTGACCCGAAAGGTGATGGGTCATCTATGTGAAAAGTGACTAATATATATATATATATATATATATATATATTAGATAGAATGTTGGATCCGTAAAGGATGGAGTGTTTTCTGTAGGAAATCTTGAATAAGAGAGTTCAATGCAAATAAATATTTATAATTTCTTTGAACCTGACTTTAAGTTTAGTATTTTCTTCTGGTAATTCGTTCGTTTTTCATAAAAATCATTTTACTGTTTCAAAACCGAACACGTCGATGCAAAGGGTTACTAAAAACGAGGACAATAAAACGATTGAAGAATAGTGATGACTATTTATGTTACAATTTGTATTTTACATTATACACGTTTGGAAAACAAGAAGCTGGCAGAAAATTCCCATAGAGTGTACTACTACTACTAATAATAATAATTAAGGTCATCGCTTATCAAGGCCCAAAGGCCACTCGAGCATAACGGTTAAAGAGTTTGTTATATATATATATATACATGTCAAACGTTGTTAGAAGAAACTGATGCTTCATAATGGTTTCATTTGTTCATTTTTCCCCCCAGAAATCTAACTTTTATTTCCAGAAATCTAACTTTTTTTTCTCCACAAATCTAACTTCTTTTTCTAAAAATCTAACTTTTTTTTCCAGAAATCTAACTTTTTTTTCTCCACAAATCAAACTTTTTTTTCCCAGAAATCTAACAATTTTTCCAGAAATCTAACAATTTCCCTCAATTCTTCAGGACACTTCATATTTGTGCTGATGTATAATTATCTGAATAATATCTGAGCTTTCGACTTACATAAGTCATCATCAGGTTACAGAGGATCTCTTATGGTCAGACCTGTACGATTCAAAGGGCGAAATAATATGCTAGTTACTTAAATAACTGATTAAAGTAATAACATTTTCATTTATAAAGCACAGAGGCCTGCACACAACATACCATCTGTGCCCTGATGATGACTTTTGTAAGTCAAAACCTTGGAAAAAATAAAGCGACACAGGATAGAAAATTTGATGTCTTCTGAATTTCAAGAATTAAGAAAAATTGTTGTTATATTTTTTTTTAAATGAAAAAAGAAAATGCTACTCTTAATGTTTGTTTAAATGAATATTTGTTTAATGTTTGTTTAAATGAATATTTGTTTAATGTTTATTTAAATGAATATTTGTTTAATGTTTGTTTAAATGAATATTTGTTTAATGTTTGTTTAAATGAATATTTGTTTAATGTTTGTTTAAATGAATATTTGCTGCCTATATAAACAATGTAATGAATATTTTATATATAACTCAGATTTATATAACTAAAAATATATCGAAAATGTTTATATATATATATATATATATAGTCATCCACATACAGCCTGTTTCGCTGTTTCACAGCTCATCAGTGCGGCTAGACCAGTTAGTGTCTCAAATGGAAATTGAAAAAGGAAAACAAAACAAAATAATTTATGTATTCATCAACGTTTCGTCTATATTACAAGACTTCCTCAGGATGATTGTCTGAATAAAAACAAACACAAGTACCAAATGTTTGAAACAATGTGTTTCGTACTTGTGTTTGTTTTTCTTCAGCCAATCATCCTGAGGAAGTCTTGTAATATAGACGAAACGTTGATGAATACATGAATATTTTTGGGGAGTTTTCCTTTTTCAATTTCCATTCCGTCGGAACATTTTTTCCATTCTTTATCATTATATATATATATATATATAATGAAATAACATACAAGTACAATATTTGAAAATATGTGGTGCGTTTGTGCGTTTCAAATATTGTACTTGTATGTTATTCAGATCAATCATCTTCAGAAAGGGTTGAAATCAAGACAAAACGTTTATGAATATATAAATAATTTTGGTTTTTCCTTCACATTGGAATATCATTTCCATAATTTTCATTTTTCTTTTTCTTATCTTTCTGTTTGTGCTGGAGATGGGGCATCCTACCGGATGCCAGACATTCACCAGCTATTTCAGACACTCCAGCCTAGAGATCTTTTTAAGATTCTAACCGTCTCTTTAAGTGCAATTGTTTGTATTTCTCTTGCACTCGGTTCACCGGGTATACTCGCCAGATAGCTTTTGAAATTCTTTTTCATTAGTCCTGTTGCTCCTATAATTACTGGGATGATGGAGATTTTCCTAAGATTCCAGTTTCTTTTCATGTACATAAGACCTTGGAATTTCGTAATCTTTTCCCTTTGAGCTCTGTTTAATCCTGCATCATTAGGGACACTGACTTCAACTAGGGTTGCTACTTTCTCCCTTTTGTCCCATATTACGATGTCAGGTTTAACAGCTCCCTTTTCTAGATATGTAGCTGTAGGCATTGCATAGTCATCATATGTGTGTATGTGTAATAAAATAAAATACATTTTTTTTTTAATCCGTCATGACCTTTGGTTTCATGCAGAGAACGATTCCTCAGATAAATGAAAAAATTCAGGAAGTTAATGGTTATTTAATTATTATAACAATCTAGAAGACGTCAAGCGTAAATCCGAACTTTTAATCGGCGTTTAAAGGTCGATACTCAAACTATCTGTGTACACACACGTCATCCACAGACAGCTGTTTTGTCATCTACAACTGTGGCTAGACATAGTAAGCATATTCACACCGAGATTCAAAACCATATATATATATATATATATATATATATATATATATAGGCAGTATCTTCTCTTGCAGGCAAGTATTGTGGAATATAAAAGACAACTCATGTCTAGATATCCTTTCAATAGTCCGAATCAGGATCTTAGTTTCGGAGGAGAATTTGCCATAGTTTTGATTTGTCTCCCAAGCACTTTCAGACCCATCCGGGTCCATCTTCAGGGGAATGAGGTTAATCAGGTACAGACCATGTGTTAGTATTTATAGAAGGTTTTGGCGGGAATTATGTAATAAGTACGAAACTATATTTAGAACTATAGACATTTTAACATATTATTACTGATATTAAAGTTAATTCTATTAATTATGTTTTTTTGTTTTTTTATATATATAGGGCTTCTAATATATGGAGTTTTTTTTTGTTAGTACTATATTCTAAGATTTTGGTATTTTCTACTAGTACTAACAAACAAAAACTCCATATATTAGAAGCCCTATATATAAAAACCAAAAAAATCCCTAATTAATAGAATTAACTATAATATATGTAATAATATTCTAAAATGTTTATAGCTCCAAATATAATTTCGTACTTAGTACATAATTCCCGCCAAACACCTTCTATAATACTAACACATGGTCTGTACTTGAAAAAGATATCTAGACACGAGTTGTCTCTTATATTCAACAACCACACACACATTTTATATATATATATATATATATATATATATAATTATATTAGAAAAATGGAAAACGCGGATAGACCAAACACTACAACAATCAAATGAACTCATATGATGAGATTTTTTGTACAAATTTCGTCTTTGTTACAGAAATGAGTGAAAAACAAAAACGAGTTAGTTTCAAATTTTACAAAAATTCCTTCCCTCTCGTCTGCCCCCTCTCTTGTAAAATTATAATGTCACTTTGTAAATTTTTAAATGACATCTGTTCCTCCCACCCCTCCGATTCCTTCTTCCTTTTCCTCCATCTCCTTTCTCTTTTTTTCTTCTGCACCCCAACCCCACCCCAAATCCTCTTTCAAATTGAAAATAACATTTTTTGAATCACTTTTGATAAAGTCTTTTCATAATAGACGAAATTCAAAAAATCTCATCACGTGTTGATGGAATTGTATTTGTCGATCCGCTTTTTCCATTCATCTCTAAATTTTGTCATATGTTATCCATACCTTTCCACTTCACACACACACACACACATTATATACATATATATATATATATATATATGAAAAAAGAAATACCGAAATTTTTCTTTATATATTCATCAACGTTTCGTCTTTATTTCAAGACTTCAAGATAAACATAGTCAATATTTGAAAATGTGTGGTGCGTCTGTGACGTGAAAAGAATGTTTTTGTTCTTTTTTTTTTCGAACGAAACAGACGTTAGAATTCAAAATATGTGATGCGTTTATGAATTATATGAAACATATTTTGAATTCTAACGTCTGTTTCGTTTGTAAAAAAAAATAAAAACATTCTTTTCACGTCACAGACGCACCACACATTTTCAAATATTGACTTTTGTTTTTCTTCAGATCAGTCGTCTTGAAATGAAGACGAAACGTTGATGAATATATAAATGTTCGCTTTTTCCCCTTTTTATCACATTTGATTATTATTTTCATTATTATCATATATATATATATATATATATATATATATATATATAACGCTGAATAAGAATTTAAAGATAAAGGATGTATCTTTAAATAATAATCTATCGTGTTAATAGAAAGCTCAATATAGTGAATAGAGCAATAAATTCAGAAAATAAATGACGGAAATAAAAGTTGTACAAATACAATATTTATTAAAACATCAAAAGCAAGGAAGGGTCTCATTATCCTTAATCCATGGATTTTCAAAGATCAATTTTTTATCTTCTGATGAAAAGAATTGATCTTTGAAAATCCATGGATTAAAGAAAATGAGACCTCCTTCTTGCTTTTGATGTTTTAATAAATATTGTACAACTTTTATTTCCATCATTAATTTTCTGAATATATATATATATATATATATATATATATAACAACTGGTGATCACAACAATAATATTAAGACTAGCGTAAATTCTTGGAAGCAAACTAATGCAGTGATTGACTTACAAGCAATGGAATTTTCGAACGGAGGACTTGGGACTAAAAGTGTTGCTTTTTTGTTTTGTTTTGTTTTTATAGTTATAAAACTTGAAAAACTTCCAAGACTAAATATATTATTATTATTATACTAAATGTGAGTTAATAAACGTTTGTTTCCCCTCAGCCTTTTTCCTATATACTTTAATAACCCAAAATACATGCTAAAACATACCTTAGTTCTGGGATTGACTTATGTTTGACAAAAAATTTATTTTTTAATAGTTCTAATTAGCTGTAATTTATATGCACACGGAGTGCTCAATCACCGTAAAAAATAATTGTCAGCTAAATATTCTTGAAATCAATAAAAACGAATCTCATTTTTTGAAATGTATTTTTGAGTTTGAAACAATTCATTTTAAAATTGGTAAATTCAGATGTTTTTTTTTTTATGTTAGTGGGATCATATTAATCACCAATCACCAATCACCATCTTTGTTGATCGGAGGATCTCATTTTTTTAAAATGTGTGTGAAAGGTGATAACGTACATACAAACATGAAGTGGCTTAGTGTATTATTATATAGGTAGGTATTTTATTTAGGAGGGATGTACACGAGGGGGGGGGGTCAATTACGTATGTAAAATCTATATCTATTCCTAGATATACTTATACCATGATCATAAGACCGATACCATCGGTTTCAAGAAAGGCACTGCAATCTTGCTGGGGTCACCAGACTTTCTTTGCTATCAAAGTATTTCTCCCGTCCCTTCTCAATCTACATTCATTCAAGCACTCTCTAATATTTATTAATCTCTCTGTGAGTCCTTAGAGTGATCCCCTTTTCTTTAGCATGGTCGTCATCTAATTTACATAGGTGTGTGTGTGTGTACATACCACACACACGTATGTAAATTAGATGGCAAAATAATAAGTAGTTTGACATCTATATAAGAACAATAAAGAATAATAATACTTCTATAGAAGAATATCTTAACAGACGTGTCAGAGTTGATGGAATTTGGAATGGTAACAAAGTTGAATAAATAGTTCTAGTAGTTGTGACCCAACGGGTCATGGCTACACCGAACACACACACACACACACACACACACACATATATAACATAAAGAAAGAGGCAAAATGCCTTCAAAAAACCATGTGTTAGATGCAGATATTTTGATAAAAATCAAAACATTTTTTTTTTCTCTTTTTCATCTTTTTTTATCTAGTATTTCGCTTGATATAACAAGCCTCGTCAGAGCTTTAGACAAATAAAAGGTATTAACCTGGTCTTCTAGAAGTGACATCCGATGTTGTGTGGACTTAACGGTGCAAATGTCTGTTTTAAATTGAACTTAAATCGCGCATGGTCGCTGGTAGGTATAAATTTGGGAAAGTTCATTTTTTTTTTTAAACATCTTTACAATTTTAAACATAAAGAAAGAGGCAAAATGCCTTCAAAGGTGTTAGATGCAGATATTTTTTATTAAAATAAAAATAAAAACATTTTTTTTTCTTTTTCATCTTGACTTTTTTATCTAGTATTCCGCTTGATATAACAAGCCTTGACAGAGCATATATATATATATATACACACACACACATATATATTGTTGAATATAAGAGACAACTCATCTCAGAAAACTCTTAGTAGAAAATACCAAAATCTTAGAATATAGTACTAACAAACAAAAACTATATATAAAAACAAAAAAAACTAATTAATAGAATTAACTTTAATATCAGTAATAATATACTAAAATGTCTATAATTCTAACTATAGTTTCGTACTTATTACATAATTCCCGCCAAAACCTTCTATGATACTAACACATGGTCTGTACCTGATTAACCTCATTCCCCTGAAGATGGACCCGGATGGGTCCGAAAGTACTTGGGACACAAATCCAAACTATGGCAAATTCATCAGCCAATTCCCCTCCGAAACTAAGATCCTGATTCGGACTATTGAAAGGATCTACCAAAGGATATCTAGACGTGAGTTGTCTCTTATATTCGACAATACTTGCCTGCAAGAGAAGATACTGCCTAGATATACACATATATATATACATATATATATATATATGATAGATATTCAATATAAAACAGCTTCTATTATATAAAGGGTAGTTGTATGTGTGTATGTCCAGCTAAAAGTTAAAAAAACGACAAAACAAACATCTACAAAGTATATATATCTTTGATCGGCTGTTATTTCTGCATATGGGATAGATAATCACTATCCCTTTGACGGGATCAGAGGTAAAATAAGTCTGGGCCTGGTGTTACCAGATACACCAAGCAAACCATGAAAAAATGACACCAACCCAGTAAAAGCCGTGGTGCTCAGAAGAAAGATCTGAGCATCATGGTCGGCAGAGGCTCCTTTGATAGCCAACATGGGGGACTTATGTTACAAAAGCAACCCCACACAAAGCCCCTTTACACATATAGAACATAATCCTCAAGTTATATTATCCATTTTCCCCAACACCTGTATATTTTCCACTCTATAATAAAGACCATTGTGTATTTATTTGTATATTTTTATATAAATAAATATAATATATTCGTCCTGCTATGCAAAGGTTAGCAAGTAAAAAATGTGCCTTTTTTTTTTCTAGCTTCTGGACGAAACCATTTCAAGTTCTGAGGGGAAGCGATAAAGCAAATAGTAAGTTAGAGAGCCCCTGCTGTCTGAAATTAGTCCATAAAAAAATCCTCCACTCTAAATAAAAAGTCAATGGTAGAGGGTTTTTCTTTAGGTCATCAGAAATGATAATAATTCATATACGAAAAATTATATTACCAAGAGTGAATACTGTCGGTGTAAATTTAGCTCAATGGTTAGGACTTCAGGTCCGACAGAGCTCATATCTTATAACTCAGAAGAACACAAAATTTATGACATCATCAAGATTATATGGTGAAAAGTTCAAAGAATTATGTGTACATATGTTTCAGAAATCTTTGATAGAAATCTTTTCTTCGGCACAAAATGACCGAAGAAAAACTTGTTATCATTTTGTCACAGGTCAAATTGTCTTCAATATTTCATCTGATAGCTCCCACAAATGTTATGTTACTATTCTGTAGTGGATTTATCCACTCTATTCTTAAAATAGTCTGCACTAGTTTTCTAAAAAATATATTACTCAATTAAAAAAAAAATTTATTACTCAATTAAAAAAAAATATATTGCTCAATTTAAAAAAATATATGTTACTCAATTTAAAAAAATATATATTGCTCAATTTAAAAAAATATATGTTACTCAATTTAAAAAAATATATGTTACTCAATTTAAAAAAATATATATTACTCAATTTAAAAAAATATATATTACTCAATTTAAAAAAAAATTTATTACTCAATTTAAAAAAATATATATTACTCAATTTAAAAAAGTATATATTACTCAATTTAAAAAAATATATATTACTCCATTAAAAAAAATATATTACTCCATTAAAAAAAATATATTACTCAATTAAAAAAAATATATTACTCAATTAAAAAAAATATATATTACTCAATTAAAAAAAATTATATTGCCTAATTAAAAAGAATATATATTACTCAATTTAAAAAAAACTATATTGCATAATTAAAAAGAATATATTGCTCAATTTAAAAAAATATATATTGCCTAATTAAAAAAAAAATATTTTACTCAATTTAAAAAAAATATATTGCTCAATTTAAAAAAAAAATATATTACTCAATTTAAAAAAATATATATTGCTCAATTTAAAAAAAATATATTGCTCAATTTAAAAAAATATATATATTACTCGAAAAAAAAAGAACAAAAAACAAAAAAACTCTAATTGTGTGGTACATTAGGTTTTTAAAATCTTTCTTGCCACTAAATTTCCGATGAAAAGGGACATATTGGGGTTATTCGGACTACTATTCTCATCTTGGTTTTTATATTCACGTTTTAGCCGATCTAACCTTCGACAGGTACCTACTTGCTAGTACGGCATTTACGCTGGGCAGGTTGAACCGGTTTCCTCCGAATACGGAAGTTTCTAGGGAATATCAAATTTACAAGCGGTCCCCAGCTGCATATATATATACCGGTCAGGGGAGATGACGTTAGGTTCTTGCAGGGAGATGTTGATGTCCTCCTACATAGAGCGCCTGGTATTCCCAAATGGTCACCCATCCAGTACTGACCAGGCTCAACGTTGCTTAACTTCGGTGATCTGACGAGAACCGGTGTGTCGACGTGATTATGCCGTATTTGTTAGGTGTAAAAATAACATCCAAGATGAGAATAGTAGTCCGAATAATTCGACCACGGGGTCAACCTGACCTTACCTGTGTTTGTGTTTTTCATACCAAGTCGAGGATACGTCTACGACAATCAGTCCGATAGTCTGAGTCATTTTTTTTTAGGCGTTTTTTTTTTTTGTTGGGCTGAGGTATGGTTCTGTGCAGTTCAAGGAGGCCCACCCTCCCAGGCTTTACCATCTCACACTTTAAGAAGAGGTTAGTCTATTGCTAATCGCCTGATGCGCCCCTACCAGGGAATGCCAAGAGGAGTGCTCAGGCATTTTTTGTAGGCCAGATTGCTCTGCCTCTTGGGCGGAGGCTTTTCAATCTCCATCTTCTGACCTTGTGTCGCATCTTCTCGCGGTGGGGGGAGGAAAGTAAATACACGTGCAAATAAAACAAATTATCGATCCTCATGTAAAAGAATTCCGAAACATAATTTTAAATTTTGAAGGTTTCAACCCTCATTCTTTTCTTTAGTAAAGTAGTCAAATCTAAGGATGTGAATGTGTTGCTATAGTCAAGATCCCTTGTTCCTTTTCTTTGTACACCTTCCAATTTTGATATCATCTCCTATGCCTACGATTGAACAGTTTTTTATGCAGATCTGAAGCATTCTAAAAATAAAATTTCACTTCTTTCGAAATAATATTTCCAATCATCCAATTAACCGTTTGGTTATTTTCTACATTAGTGGCTCCTCCAATACTGTTTATCTTTAGTTTAGGAGCACAAATGCACCATAATACTTGACTTTTGGCATATAAACTTTAATTCAAGATAGAAATTACTTTCTAATTGGCCATATAAAGGTTTCAAAATCACATTCGAATTTCCCACTGACACAATGACGATAGTATCGGACATATTTGTTTTCATCATCATCATCATATATATATATATATATATATATATATATATGAGGGTAAAAAACCCGAAACGCTATCGTCTGTAGGTACAAAAAAACACTTTAATAATTAGCTGTAAATATTTTAAAGATTTATAGTCTTAATAGTAAAAAACTGTCTGAAATTACAAAGTTTGTTGTCATCAGCGATTATGCAAAGTTCCGCTCGAGCGTTGAACACTATCGACAATAATGACGCCTGCCCCCCCCCCCCACGCCTCTCAGGTAAGTGTATGTTAATTTCAGTTACTGTGTGTGGCGATTTCTCGCGACTGCGTCGGCAAGGATGTCAGATTCGTGATTCAAGACTGAATCTACGTTCAATCCCATGTGACCGCATGCAACCGCCACTCCTACACTGATAAAGGTAGAAAACACGAAACGATATTACAAAAATACTTAATATTTAAAAATATTTACAAATATATATATATATATATATATATATATATATATTCATTCATTAAATAAAACACTTGTTTTTTAATCAGTCATGAGGATAGCTTTCATGCTAGGAGAGGGATTTCTCAAATGGCTAGCACATTTCAGGATGTTATGCTTTGTTTACTTCCAGTTCAAGATAAACGTTTCGCACTGAATTGCTTCTAGTCATTAGAGTCACCCAACATTATAGAATGGCAGTGCTGATAATTTTGTGAATGTATGAAAATTCACAACTGTATTTCGAAACTTTCAAAACTGGCAGGTGGAAAGGAATTTCAAGCTAAAATTAGAGTTTATAATCCAAAGTCTAGTATTATGGTTCGTTTGTGCTCTTAAATCAAAGAAAAACTATTTCAGTGAAGATCCACTTCTAGAAAAGCACAAATTCTTTTATTTGATCAGAACCTGTATCCGCCTCGTTTTCCTGGCATTGCCCGGAAAGTTTCACAAATCTCAGTTTCTTTGAAGGATTTTAAAGGATTTTTAGGTTACATAATATGAGCAGAAATTCCTCTTTGAAAATTCCAATATTTCAGATTTGCATTGAATTTGATCTATAGACATTAGACACCAATTAAGCAAAATTCCCTGCTTTTCAAAGACATACGGTTTAGTATCAAAACTGTTCCATTCAGGGAATTCTTCTCTCTCTCTTTCTCTCTCTCTCTCTCTCTATATATATATATATATATATATATATATATATTAGTCTGAGATTGTTATTTCTTGGTGCTGATGAGCCATAAGCTCGAAACAGCGTCGTACGTAGGTAAAATATTAAAAATAATTTAATATTCCAATTAAAAGTTGAGCACTGTCGGAAAGATTAAAAATGAACATTCACCTAAAAAGCTTCAGTGTAATACTCCGACTGTCGTTGAGTGCTATCGAATGTGTAGATGTCTACACCGCCGCTTTCAGTGTAAACATCACTTAATTTCTCCGTTATCACATGACAATCTCTCGTAACCTAATGGGACTAGGTGTACGCCTACTGATTCAAGGTGTATCTGTGAACGTGGTTTGCGCCCTATGACCGTCTGAGATTGTTATTTGCCTGCACTGATGAGAGCCATAAGCTCGAAACGACTTCGTACGTAGGTAAATATTAAAAATAATTTATTATATATATATATATATGTTTATTTATTTTGGTACAGAAAAATTAGTACAACATTTGTACCGTCGGTTTCAAGCACAGAAGGACTTAGCCATCCGGCTCTCTTTAGCTTCTGTTGTCATCTGTTTCGGAAATGTGAAGTCACGTGTCACTCTCGTTTGGACGCGTTATTTGCATAGAGTGTTGTGTATGTTTGTTTAAATTTAGTCTAAGGAAGGTTTAATAAGGTTTGAAAAAAGGGGGAAGGGTGAAAAGTAACAGTTGAGATTTAAACCGGAGGAGATTTAAAGAGATATAAAAAATATTTCTATATAATTCCCGTGAGTCAATATTATGAGTATTGTATATTTGGCCGTTACTGCTGGGATTTTTCCTGCTATATTACAAAGTTATATATATATATATATATATATATATATGTGTGTCACTTTGGGAATATCGTTTAAAAAATAATAACCACTTAACATCTTATCGTTTTTTTTTCCTTTGGCATTATACATGTAATAAATGTTTCAAAGTACTAAAATTGTGCAAAGTCAATGACATTGTTTTGCTACACAAAACATCAGCCTAAAATCATTTTTATATATATATATATATATATATATATATATATATATATATATAATAGTCATATCTCTATGCTGATGAGTCCCGATTTAAGGAGGATGAAACGTATACGTACATAGATAATAAACAATAACAAATATTTATTATTTGACGCTCCTCGAAAAAGTAGAGCACTGTAAGTGTAGTATTAACACAGCATGACGTCACTAGCTTTAAATGTATCGTTCTTTCCTAAAAAAAAGTAGAACGCTCTAGACGTTAAGCCGCCGATAAAGTGTTAAAATTATCACTGTTTATTCGCTATTTAAAATTGGCCGTGTGGTTAAGGCGTCGGATTTGAGTTGTAAAATACTCGTAATCCAGGGTTTCGAATCACATGAACGGTAGTGAATAGTCACATTTCTATGCTGATGAGTCCCGGTTTAAGGACGAAACGTATACGTACATAGATAATAAAGAATAACAAATATTTATTATATATATATATATTTATATATATATATTAGTTAACATTGGAATTAATTCCTGACAGCTTATTATGCTTTTTTTTGTTGTTGACACTTGTGTTTTGCATAGCTAATAATACCATTAAATAAACGGTTGATTTAATCCATGTGGCTGGGAATAAACAAAGAAAATCACAAAGACATGTTTCAGTTTGTGGTTTTATAACTGACATTTATTTATTGGTATTACCTAAGCAGACACGAGTGGCAACAAAACCAGTTGATATATATATATATATATATATATATATATATATGATTAGAGAAATCGCATTCTTGAATTACCCTGTGTGAGATTAATCCATTTATACTTTTAGTAAAAAATAGATATTATTACGTACCAAGGATGTGTTTCAATACTGCAATATAAGCTCAATAATCAATGTTATATCAAACAGATTTAATATGGTAATAGGGTAGATTCAGATTCTAAAAATTCAAAACATTGATTATAATTTTGAATATTCGAATCAAGTTCTAGAATTATAAATGTTTGAAATTAATGTTTTGAATTTTTAGAATCTACACTATATAATATATATATATATATATATATATTAGTTAAAAACAAACAAACACATTCTTCAAGTTTATACAGATTTAGAGGTCATGTAGGATAAATTTAGTCCAGCTCCCTTATTTCCGGAAATTTCAGAATAATATTTTTTTTTAGCTATTTATCACATGAATAGTATGTTGTTTTTTTTACTATTGTAATGCTCTTTGTAATATCGAGCACTCTCCGTTGTATTAGGAGTTACTTCGGTATATAAGAAATTACTTTTGCTTATACACGTGATAGTATATTTATTTTTAGATATTGAATAACCAACTTCTTAACAACAACTTTTTCAAACATTTATTTCCACTATAACAGATGTTTTGTTTTTGACACATTTTTGACGGTGACTTCCCTAACTTTACGTTTTCTTCTCAAAAAATTCTTTATCTTTTGTTTTTTGTGTATAAATTTTTCTAAGTTAAATGTTGCCGATAATATTTACAATTACATTACCGGGTTTTATCCTCTGATAAAGAGTTTGTCTTTGAAAATCCATGGATTAAGGATAGGAAACTCTTTGCTTTGAACTTCTGATGTTTTAATAAATATTGTATCTATACAATTTTTTTTCTTCTCATCTTTCATCTCTTGTAATTAATTGCTCTATTCAATAAATTAAGCTTTATATTATCACGATAGATTATTATTAAACGATACATAGCTTATCTTTAATTTAATATTGTTAACAAAAAATAGGATAGGTATAGGAGCGTCACCAACAAAGCCTTTGTTCGCAGGAAGCCCAACGATTGGCTTAGGGAACAACAAAGAATATGATTGGTTAACTAGCAAGCCATGTATATAAAAACACCTGACAAAAATAACTCCATGCATTTAGCCTGAAGATTCCCTCCGGGGATGCAACGCGGGAGCCTCTGTGTAGTTTTACTTACGTATCGAGCACTGTTGAAGTAAATACTGAAAACTGATACATGAAAAATTATATCTCCTTATAATATTTTATGTGGATACATGAAGTACTAATATATATATATATAGACCCATTTTGTCACCATTTGAGCTCACATTAAATTGTTTGCAAAGCCAGTTAAATTCAAAAAAGTAAAGAAAATTTAAAATGAATCTCTTTTGGTTTGCTATATCTTCTTCTCTTTCTCTCTTCAGCTATGGGTTAAATAGTATAAATACTTGTAATGATATTTCCTGTTGTTTATGTTTCAATATTTTGTTTTTTACTTAGTGTTATTACCTTTGAAATAGAGAATGTATAAAATAAGAGTGGGGAGAGAGTTAAAACAGTGAGAGAGGCTGTGAGTAATAAACAGAAACTTAGTGAGAGAAAGGTGACTTGGTGAGTAAATTACAAATCACGGCTAATTAGAACAATTAAAATGGATTTTTTAAAAACATAACTCAATCCCAACACCAAGGAATATTTTAACATATATTTCGTGTGATCTAAATATATTGGGTGAATTCCTTTATGAAACAAACGTTGATTAACTCAGCTTTCGTATAATAATAGATTTAATAAAGAATGATAGTTTGCTTGAAGCATTGCTGGGAATTGTAGTAAATATATTAAGAAGGCTGAGGGCAATGCAGAGTGCCGGATTGATGAGAAGCTGGAAAGAACCAAAATAATAAATCGAAAGGGGAAGACTTACTATTTATTCATAGAGTGAGAGAGGCTGAGAGTAATAGATAGAAGCTTAGTAAGAGCAAGGTGACTTGCAAGTTACGGCTAATTTAAACGGATTTTTTTTTTCAAAGATTTTTTTTTTCAAACATAACTCGATCCTAATACCAATTAATATCTTAACATGTATTTTGCGTGATTAAAATATATATGAAAAAAAACTTAGCGAAACAAACGTTGATTGACTCACATTTAGTATAATAATAATAAAAATAATAATTATAAAAATATGCCTATCTAGCTGAAAATTAAAAAAAATCTTGTCTGCATATATGATTTACCTGCAAACTGAAAATGCAATCATACCTGAAAATGAAAAACATTAATAAATCAATCAAAATTAATAAAAAGTCAATCAAAAAAAGAATAAAAAGGAGACATGATTATGAATCATAATATATTATGTACATATATACATATATATGTTGGTATATATAAGTGTTTGCATATACATATACGTATATACATTTCAATGCATATACATATTATATACATATGTTATCACAGAACCATGTTTTTTTTTTCTCATTCACTTTTCATCTCTTAATTTTTAAATATTCAGATTTTCACAGTCCCTTTTTTCTTTTTGTTTCTTTGTTTTTAAACATTTTTGACTCTTTTTTGTTGTTTTCAAGGGTTGGGGGGGTACAGGGGTTTCAGCATTGTTTGTTGTTTTCTTTATTCCCTTTGTTGTGATGGTCAAGGGTGGCCGGAATTAATATTTCTATACAGCCAGACGCAGCCACCCGTTTATTCATAGACTGGTTACCTTCAAAAAATGGACTGACCTGAGAGCATACATCGATCCACAATCACATTCACACATTCTGT
>OY744540.1:1880000-1917500 GCA_963556195.1 Sepiola atlantica | reverse complement strand
ATATATATATAAATTATTGTATAAGATATTTGAAAAGCCAAATTAAGTTTTTAGAACGTTTAAAAACAACCACTGAATTAGCGCCAGTGTTATAGTGATTAATTTTAAAAGATGTTTCATATATATATATATATATATATATATATATATATATACACCAAATTATAATATGAAAGCTCTGTTTAACATAAGCTGTTAACCATTGAGCTTATTTTATCTGCAATCCTGGGAGATTAATAAGATCTAATTTGTCAAAAAATAAATTTTGTATTAATTTATATAATGGGATACCTTGAATTGTTTTGCTTCTTTAATTAAGAATTTTCCTTAATTATATATATATATATACGTATCATATATATTATACGTATTATATATTGTGTATATATTTTCAGTATTTATTTTACTTAGCCTGACACTTCGTTGCGGGGATGAAATGTGGACGCCCCTGTAACTTAATTGCTATACACACATTTTCAGACTTTACTATATATATAGTCTCGGAAGTTTTTCAACCATTAAAACTATATGAAAAACCCCAAAAAACAACAAAAACACTTTAGTCCCAAGTCGTTCGGTGGAAAATTACTTTTTCTTGTAACTCAATTTACTTTTTACAGTCATTATATTAGTTTGCTTCCAAGAATTTACGCTAGTCTTAACATTATTCAAGGGATCATCAGTTGTTTAACATGAAAAACTGTTTGGGGAATTTAAAAACAAAACAGTATTTTATCTCATGGCTTCCCAGCAGAGTTAGTCAGACCCCACTTCCCTTAAAAACCAAGAACAAAAACGTTCCGTATATTAGATCTAAGTTTTGTTTTACATTAATGTTTTGCTAACTTATTTTGTTATTAAAAAAATGTCCTCTTTACATGTGTTGTTCGTCTGTGTCTAAGAAAATGTATCTGTTATTTACAAAAATTTGCTGTATTTTAAAGTGTTTGGACGAATCCATTTCACTAATATATATATATATATATATATATATATATATATATATATATATATAGGGTGATTCATAACTCACTTAGCTATTTAAAATGATTACCATATGAAGCACAAACATACTATGAACTTTTGATAATTGTTATCTTACTCTCTAATTACTGGTATTTGTTATTTTAAATTTGTTCGTTTATATATTTGTTTCTATATATATTTATTTTTATTTATTTAAATTTGTGTTAATCATCATATGTGCTTTTTTTTCAGGCAGTATGTCATTTACAATTGAAGAGCGAATTTTTATTGTTATTCATATGGCCAAATTTGATGAATCTCCCACACTTGTTGAAAGGCAATGACGACCTCAAATCAAAAATCACTGCCGAGTTTGTTAAAATTAATCAATCAAATATGCTACAAAGAGTCGTAAATTCCTTGCAAAAAAGAATGGAGCTATGCATGCAGAACGAAGGTGGACATTTTGAAAATTTGCTGTAATTTTAAACTCCCATAAATTAATTTGTTGAATAAACTTTCTGTTTTGTATCACCGTATTTTTTAACTTTAGAATTTCAAAAATAAATAGCTAAGTGACTTATGAATCACCCTATATATATATAAATTGTAAGAAATAAATAGCGAAAACAAATTAATTACAGATCTCTGTAACTCACCGTTTTCTTTATAAAATCCGTCCGATAACTGGATTTTTTAGGGGGTTGGTATTAGTATGGTCAATGTTTATCTTCTACAATAATATTAAGCTAGAAGTATTCGTGACCAAGACTTATAATATATATATATATATATATATATATATATATATATATACACATATTTATTTATTTAAAAAATATAAAGATAATTATTTTATATTAGATCCTATTGTGATAGGGATATGCTTGATATTTGGAATAGAGAATTGTTAGCGGAAATATATATATATATATATATATATATATATATATATATAGAGTTAAGGTTTATTATAAGGTGATAAGTTTGGATATAAGTTGGTATATACCCGATACTAAACAGTTATTAGTAGAGCATCTACATATGTATTTTATTGTTTCAAGTGACAGTTGCTGTCTATGCGACCTCCTCAGAGCCACTATCCTATTAATTCTATGAATAGGGTAATGCCTCAAAGACGTGTATATAGATCGAAACCTCGTCACTGTAACCCCCGATCTCTAAAATAATATTAGTTCGGAAATAGTTTTTTCAGAAAACTCCTTTCTACAATATAGGTATTTAGATTATTTACTTACAAAACAAACATTTAAAAAAAAAATAATGAGGGATTTAAATGCGATTATCACACATAACGTAGACATTAGAAATTTTAAATAATAATTAAAAAAAAACAACAAAAAAAAAACTAAAATGATATTTTTTAATCATGTTGTTAAATAAGAGAAAAATATTAAAATCTTATATAAGTGTATATGGATTTAAAATGGCATTTAAATCAGTTTTCAAGAATAAAATTTTAGCTTCAAAAATTGATTTAAATGCCATTTTAAATCCATAAACATTTGTATATTAAATCATTCTATTTCATCGTATGGAGAAATATTCAGCTCCCTCTCTGTTCTCTGCAAGTTGGAAAAAGTTACACGTGAGATTTTTCTATTTAAATTATTTATATAATATATATTTATTCTCTCTATCTCATATATATATATATTCTGTTTAATATAATTTAATTTATTCATTTTTATTTACACAAAAATATATTTTATATATACTGTATATAATAAGTACATATATGCACTAACTTATAAATGTATATAGCAAATGCATATGTTATATATATATATATATGTTTATATATTATATTTATGTGCATGTATATATGTGTATATATACACATAACATTTTATGTGTATCTATGAACACATTAAACGTGTGTATATGTACACACACACAAACTATAAATATTATATAACACATGTTCTAATATTATATACATTCTTTTTAATAAATATATATTTATTAAAAAAACAAGAAAAGTTGTATCAGTAACGTTTCGCTTTTATGAGAGTTCCTTTGATATATACGTGTGTGTATACACAAAAATAACACACACACATATATATATATATATATATATATATAACACAAACATGTTTTGTGTACATACACACACCTACATCAAGGGGCCGCTAATAAAAGCGAAACGTTACTGATACAACTTTCCTTGTTTATTTTATAGATATATTTATTAAAAAGAATGCATATCATACTAGAGAATGTGATATATATATATACACATATATATATGTATATATATATACACATATATATATATATATTACATAATTTTATGTGATGATTACATAATTTTATGTGATGATACATTTATATATATAAATGCGTTTTTTCCTAAAGTCTAAGACGAAGAATTGAAACGTTAAATAAATAATAAAATGTCTATTTTGCAAACCTGTTTGAATAAAATGATTTATTTTATTACTCATTATTGATACATAAGTATTTTTTCATAAGTTTAATCCTTAACCCCATTTTCTCTCCTTAACATTCCCTAGAAGACACATAATGAACCCTCAAAACAGTAACGGCCAAATATACGCCCCTCATAAACATTGACTCACGGATTTGTATAGAAATGTTTTAAAATCTCAACTGTTACTTTTCACCCTCCCCCTTTTTTTAAAAACCTTATTAAACCTCCCTAACACTAATTTTAAACAAACATACATAACACTAAGCAAATAACGCATCCAAACGAGAGTGGCACGTGACTTCACATTTCTGAAACAGGTGACAACAGAAGCTGAAGAGAGCTGGGTGGTTAAGTCCTTCTGAGCTTGAAACCGACGGTACTAAAGTTGTACTAATTTTTCTGTACCAAAAGAAAATATACTTATATATATATATATATATATAATTAAGTCAAATTATTATGACGTAAGTAGAGTATAAATGAACAATAGAATAAGATGCCTATATGAATTATAAGTTTAGTCAAGACATAGGCATTTAAGAACTCCAAAAACTGCAGATATTAGCATCAGCTCAATGGTTGATTAGTTATATCAACCAGAGCTATTATACAAGTAGTGTGAAATTGCATAAGAGATTCTGTTTCTCATATCGACTGGATATATATATATTTTTTTATAAATAATACTAAAAGTTGATGTTTTTTCTTGCTTGACTTCTATATGTAAAGGTCCTTGAGAATTTCATGTGTGTACTGCGTCTATGAAATAAAATAAGTTTTTTTTTTTAAATTCTAACGAATAATGTTTTTTTGTTTTTTTTTAATTCTAACGACTGTTTTCGTTTGAACAAACGGTTTTGAATATTTGTACTTGCGTGTTATTTCTTGAAATCAATCATCCTGAGGAAGTCTTAAAATAAAGACGAAACGTTGATGAATACATAAACAATATTTTGGGTTTTCCTTTTTTCATTATATATATATATAAATATATATATATATATATATATCACAAATATATATATATATCACAGTTTTTATAATATTATATATTTGTTTCAGTATTTACTTCAACAGTGCTCAATACATGAGTAGAGCTTAGTAGTATTAACATATACTTATAGCAAGTGGGCTACACAGAAACATTTGTGTCATTCCATCAAAGGAATTCACCCGCCTTATATATATATATATATATATATATATATATAAGCTTTCTTTGTTACATACGCACTTAAATGTATAGTGATAATATATTTTATATACACGTCGTACGGTAACCGATTTCTATATTATATTTTATATTTATAAAAGCGTACTTTATATCAATAATCCACACCTCTACTTAAAAGCGAGCAATTACTGGTAAACGGCTGTTGCGATAATGCAAAGCGATGTACAACGGTTATCCAAACAAGCGGAGAGTGCTGGGAATCCGAAGAGACTTGTTGTCACCAACACTCAAAGGGAAGAACCTCACCAGTTTTAGTTTTCGATCGTTAATAATCACGCGTGTGAGAACTCCAAGTGAGTGAATAAGATTGTAGGACCTTAGATAGAAAAAAATAAAAAATAAATAAAAAATCTATCATCTCCTTAAAAAAACAAACACACATTTCGAATTTAAATGTGAAGAAATCTTTTTCGAATTAACTTAACTAAGTCAATTAAACACGTTTCTCAGAATATGTGTGTGTGTATATATATATATATATATATATATATATATATATATATATAGCAGGCCCGGCGGGACAGTTGAAAAAGTGGGGGGGAGGCTCTTCTTAAAGGGGGGGCGGTTAAACACATGCATATATAACTTCATTATTGATGACCGTAAAGTGGGGGGGGGGGGGGGCTTGAGCCCCCCTCCCCCCAGGTGCCGCCGTCCATGTATATATATGATATATATATATGTGTATATATATAATACATTTAACCTAGAAAACATTTTTACGATTATTACCAAGCACACGTGGCTTGTCTAATAATCCCCCCTCCACCTTCAAACATGGGAGGGAGGGGCGAGGGCTTTTCGGTTTTTAACAACAACCTCGGTTTCGTACTTCTTTATTCCCGCTCCCCCAAGCGTCAGAGTTAAGGAATCCCCCCACCCCCCCCCCACACCCAAGAAAAAAACAACAACAACTTGATACTATCTCCCATCCCCTTAACTTCAAATTGAATAGCTCCCTATTTTCTTCAATCAACCGGATGTTTCGTTTTTTTGTTTTGTTTAGAGGGATGATGGATAGAGGGCGCTATACGTTCCGAAAAAAAAGGGGTCATTTATTATCAATATTTTCCCCTATCTTTCTCTCTCTCTATTCAATTGACACTATACATTAGTTTGATCTTCCATCGATACTTTCGGTTTCACGGAAACATAGAGCTGAAGATATCAAATTCTTCAGTCGATGTTGTGAGAGTGTGTGTATATATATATATATATATTTATATATATACATGCATACACAGGGTGATTCATAAGTAACTTAGCTATTTAAAATCATTACCATATGAAGCACAAACATACTCTGAACTTTTGATAATTGTTATCTTACTCTCTAATTACTGCTATTTGTTATTTTAAATTTGTTCGTTTATATATTTGTTTCTATATATATTTATTTGTATTTATTTAAATTTGTGTAAATCATATGTGCTTTTTTTTCAGGCAGTATGTCATTTACAATTGAAGAGCGAATTTTTATTGTTATTCATGTGGCCAAATTTGATTAATCTCCCACACTTGTTGAAAGGCAATGACGACCTCAAATCAAAAATCACTGCCGAGTTTGTTAAAATTAATCAATCAAATATGCTACAAAGAGTCGTAAATTCCTTGCAAAAAAGAATGGAGCTATGCATGCAGAACGAAGGTGGAAATCTTGAAAAATTGCTGTAATTGTAATAAATGAATTTGTTGAATAAACTTTCTGTTTTGTATTACCGTATTTTTTAATTCTAAAATTTAAAAATTAAATAGCAAAGTGACTTATGTATCACCCTGTATATATACATTATATAATACATGTATTGTATTAGTTTCTGTAGATGTAAATCCGGTGACACTCCAATGTTTATAAAAAGTGCTCAATAACAAGTAGAGCTGTTCTTTAGTATAAATGTTTATTTATACAAACATTATTGGACCATTCATTCTCTCCAAATATGATCTGAGGTTAAGATCGGATTCTAACTCTGCCTGATGAGATCTCAGTTTATAATAACTGTTGATCGATAACATCGACATGCCAGTGTCGCAGATTTTGTACATGTCTGTGTAAATAAAAATAATCATATATATATATATATATATATATATAGTAGTAAGCAATGAAAATATATATGGCAATCAAGCTACACAGAGGCTCCTGTGTTTCATCCCCGGGGGGAATCGTAAGGGGATGAAACACGGGAGCCTCTGTGTAGCTTGATTGCCATATATATTTTCATTGCTTACTACCTAGCTCTACTTACGTATCGAGCACTGTGGAAGTAAATACTGAAAACTGATACATAAAAAATTATATCTCCTTATAATATTTTATGTGGATACATGAAGTACTGATATATATATATATATATATATATATATATTATATTATATTCATTCGCCCATTATATAAGATGGCTATGGAAAAAAATATTTAAATTGTTAATAAAAATTGAATAATTCGAACTTTACAAAGGAAACTGTACCCTCAAGAATATAACATTCAAATGTAACTATTAGGTATATATAAAAATAAATATATATAATAATAATATTATTATATATATTTATTTTTACAAACATTATTTGGCTAAACATCTGCAAAACATGTTTCGGTCGCAGCTATAAGCAGTCTGCCTTCATCATAGCCAATGTCTTTAGAACTTCATTTGATGGACCCCCCTCTCTCTTTCTACATATATATATATATATATATATATATATATATATATATATACAACTTCTTCGTAATATAGCAGGAAAAATCCCAGCAGAGTGCTCGATTAATTAAGAATTAAAGTTTAAAAATTAAGAGCGTAATATTTATTTCTTTTGGTACTGAAAAATTAGTACAACATTCGTACCGTCGGTTTCAAACACGGAAGGACTTAGCCATCCGGTTCTCTTCAGCTTCTGTTGTCATGACAACAGAAGCTGAAGAGAGCCGGATGGCTAAGTCCTTAGCTGAAGAGAGCCGGATGGCTAAGTCCTTCCGTGTTTGAAACCGACGGTACGAATGTTGTACTAATTTTTCAGTACCAAAATATATATATATATAATATCATATATATATATATATATATATATATATATATATATATATATATATATATATATATATATATGATATTATATTTTTGAAAAAGAAAGACAAACGGAAAACAGGTTAGAATGCAGGAGACAAACAAAAACAAGAGATTTGACCGGTTTCGTTCGTATTATCGAACGTCTTCAGAAAATTTTTCTCCTGTATTCTAACCTGTTTTCTGTTTGTCTTTTATTTTGCAAACATTTTGTCTACCACAGCATTTCATTTTCATGACTTATCGTGTACCTTACGCCATAGATATCATATGTATAGTTGCCATGTTATTACTAAGCTCTACTCAAGTACTGAACATTGTTTAACTAAATACTAACACATACATATGTATATGTAAGTACTAATAAACCGTATATACAATTTGTATATTGGATTATATATCAATAATGAGTAAGAAAATGGACTTATATATAATTTATTTTTAAAACTATACGTTACATATTTCAGAGTCGTACCGCGGTTTCATCCAGATGAACTGACTTTTTAAATTTAAAAAATTAAAAAAAAAAAAAAAAAAAAACAACGCTATCGCCAATAAGGAATCATCAGCGTTCCGAAATGTAAACAAGGGAAACGTTATTTCGATGAAACCGCGGTACGGCTTTCAAATATGTAACGTATAGTTTTCTAAATAAATTATTTGTATTCAGCTCTTTGTTTTTGCGATCGAGCACTTTATTGATTTCTTTTCAACATATCCTGACACACACACTATATATAATGTATATATACACATGAATGAATGGAGAGAGACACTTCCCTTAGATATTTGATGGTAATAGATGTTGTGGAGGGGTCGTCTCCTCTCGGAGTACCACAAGTCGGTCGTACTGGCTAAACGTGTTTGGTTAGAGAAAATTCCTGACCTGTCAGTGTCAAAAGCATTGTCAAAAAAACATCTGGTGATTAGAGAGAGAATAGGGAGGGGGGGGCATCATGTGGTGGTTCCATTACCAGACCCCCCCCCCCCCTGCATCCTCATCTCATGCGAGCACAAAACACCCTCATTCTCTCTCCATCAGCAAAGGTAGTGGGGGGGGGGGGTGTTTGCAGAGGTGGGGTTTACTGACCCTGGGGCAGGGTATACATCCATCCTCAAATTTAATAAGGGTGCTATGACTAAGAAGTTTATTCTCCCCCCCCCCCCACCGTCCGCCATCGTCTTACGGTATTTTAATATTTATTTATTTATTTAAACGCGTAGAAAGAGAAAGAGAAAGAAAATAAATAATTCAAAGCTTTCAAATTGATCAACGGTTTAACACACGTACAGATCCAGAAATCCATAAAACAAATGATATCCTTTATCTAAATACACTCGTATGAATATATGGGATATTTACACATCCATGTTGATATCAAAACGGGTGGATTATTTTTACCCACGAATGAGCCCCGTAAATACTCGGTTTGATAAACGTACAAAATGAGAAACCAAATCAGATGCACAACGACTATTGTTTAAGCGATTTAAGAAAAAGGGGTAAAGTACAGAATAGTTAACACTCGAGAACTCGTAAAGCAAAAACAAAAAAAAATAACAAAAAAAAAAAAACAAAACAAAAAACACAATTGATATAAAACGCACTAGAATGAAATTCTCTACCGAACTTCCCTAGTTTTAACGCGTGGAAACGAGTTATAAGTTTTTTTAATAATATATATATATATGTTTCAGATTGTATATGAAAAGAAATCAAATAAAGTGCTCGATCATATAAGGGAGCTAATATAATTTATTTAGATACTGTATATTACATATTTCAGCAATGTACCGCGGTTTCATCCAAAAGGGCAGATTTACTAAAGATGTCTAAATCTGCCCTTTTGGATGAAACTGCGGTACATTGCTGAAATATGTAATATACAGTATCTAAATAAATGTATATATATATATATATATATATATATATATATATATGATAGATGAACGAAGAGGGATAAACATATACGAATGACAAATTTATTTCAACTTCGATTGTTCAATGCAAGGTGTACTCGGTAAAAACATGTTTATTATTCTTTCCTTAAGCCAAGGCTTTTCAAAGATTAAAATCTTATCATCAGAGGAATTACATAGATGTATAAGTTGGCAGGGGAATAGCCAAAATTCAAAATTTGAAAAAAATATTAAGTAATGGAGAGTGAGAGTGTGCGTGTAAAAAGATATGGGGTCTGTCAAGTTGGTAAATGTCCGTTGATAAGGTGTCCAGTGAAGGGAGATTTAAAGATGGAAAAGAAGGGTTTTCGTGAAGGTAGCATTGAAAAAGTTCAAGAATTAAGTAAATCCAATAGAAAGATGGAACGCACTTACTCGGAAGCAATTTTATATATATATATATATATATATATATATATGACAACAAAGTCTATACTTAATGACAAGGGGTCGAGAAAACAGCTTTTATAGAAAAACAAAACGAAGAAAATAAATAAATCTTACAAATCGTTTACACACTTTAAAACTAGGGGAGTTCGGTAGAGAATTTCATTCTAATGCGTTTTATATATATTATTTTTTCTCACGTTTTAATTATTCTGTATTTCTACCCTTTTCTTTAATCCCTTAAGCAGTATTCGTTGTGCATCTCATCTGTTTCAATAAACAAATCTCACGTGCTATTTGTTTTGAATTTGACCGCATGATTTGGCTGTGTGTATATTATAATGGCAGGTATATAACATAATTATATCTATATTATTTTTTATTTCATCGATATAAACATAATATTATATTGTAATATATTGCATATCTATTGTTTTCAGCATTTACTTCAATAGTGTTCAATACGCGAGTAGGGCTTAGGAGTATTCAAATATGTTCATGGCAAGTAAGCTGCACAGAAACATTCATGTTTCATTACCAAAGGAAATCGTCAGGCTAAATGATTGATGATAGCCGGATGATACTCTTTCAGGAATGAAACATGAACTTTTCTGTGTAGCTTTCTTGCCATATATATTTTTTCATACTATTATATATATATATATATATATATATATTATATATATTAAAATATCCACAACAGGAATAATATTTAATGGTTTTTTTTTTATTATTTACTTGTTTTTATTGTTCCAAATATTTTATTCCTCTCAGGATTTTTGTTTTGTTTCAGTGAGGCTATCTGGGTTGTCCGTATTTGTATATAATTGGTTGTTTGTTTGTTTGTTTGTATATATATATATATATATATATATATATATATATGTGTGTGTGTGTATTTAGGCAGCATTTTTTGATTTATGCAAACATTGTTAAAAATAACAGAATTCGTCTGTTTAATTATACCTTTTATCAAAATAAATGTTCCATAGGTTTCACAGACGTTTTCGATTCTTCGTTGAATCATCCTCCAAATAAAAAGGTTTAATTAAACAGACAAATTCTGTTATTTTTAAGTGTTTGCATATATATATATATATATATATATATATTATTCTGATGAAAGAATTCTTATAATGAAGTGGAATCTCGGAAACGTGCGCACACATTGAGTATTTACTTCCGGTACTCGATTTTTATATTTGACATTCTAATAATTTTTTTTAAATATTTCGAATGGTACCATATATATATATATATATATATATATATATATATATATATATATGGCATGGATTTTGAGAGGCTAAAAAAAAAAATTTCACACCTGATCACAACAAAAATCTCCCCTCTCCCACCTTTTTCACTATTTCCTTCACACTCTTACACCCCCCACCCGCCCATTTTCAAGTTATCTTCACTCCTTCAAATATTTTTTCTAAAACTATGATACCACCTACATACTAAACACCCCCCCTTCCCGCATCTTTTTCCCCAGCCTCTCATATATATATATATATGAATACAATTTTTTTTAATTTTGAACATTAACTTAGCTAAAAATATAAACAGCTTCCATCGAGTGAGGGATTAATTCAGGATATATTCTTTACAATTCATTATTTAAATAAATATATCCCACCTCTATTAAATCCGTATAATGCAAAATTTACAACATAACATTTTGTAATCAGGCTCCAAAAAATCAACACACAACGGAAATATTGTTGATTTTTACAGCATGATTATGTCGTCAATTTTGTATTGTACGGAATTAAAATATAAGCTCTGTTTGATATAACGTGTTAAACATTGAGCTTTATTTTATAGGCAGTATTTAATATATCTTGGAGATATCTTATTAATAATATTTATGTTATGTAATCTTCCTAAAATGTAGCAATTATTAGAGTTTTTAAACTTTATATATATATATATATATATATTTATATATATATATTTACATATTACACTGAAGAAGGTTGTAGGAAGCGGCCGAAAATGTTTTTTTTTTAGACATTTTCTATTCCTATACGTTAAAATATATATATATATATATATATATATATATATGTATATATATATATATATATATAATCTATTTCACATTAATGTTTATATATATGTGTATATATATATATAATCTATTTCACATTAATGTTTATATATATGTGTATATATATATATATATATAATCTATTTCACATTAATGTATATATATATATATATAATCTATTTCACATTAATATATATATATATATTTATTTATTTCAAATTAATGTTTATGTGTATATATATGTATATATATTTCAAATTAATGTTTATATATATTTCAAATTAATGTTTATGTGTATATATATGTATATATATTTCAAATTAATGTTTATATATATTTCTAATTAATGTTTATATATATATGTATATATATTTCAAATTAATGTTTATATATGTGTATATATATATATTTCAAATTAATGTTTATATATGTATATATATATATATATTTCAAATTAATGTTTATATATGTATATATATATATATATATTTCAAATTAATGTTTATATATGTATATATATATATTTCAAATTAATGTTTATATATGTGTATATATATATATTTCAAATTAATGTTTATATATATATATATATATATTTCAAATTAATGTTTATATATGTGTATATATATATATATTTCAAATTAATGTTTATATATGTATATATATATATATATATTTTCACATTAATATATATATATATATTTTCACATTTATATATATATTTTCACATTAATATATATATTTTCACATTAATATATATATGTATATATATATATATATAATGTAAAGGGAGAAATTAAAGATGAAAATTATATCATTAAATTATACTCTATCTTGAATAGTCAATGTTCGATATACGAGACAGAGCAATAGTATAAGTAGATGAGTGATGAGAATAAAAATGGGATAAACTGCGATATTTATTACATCATCAATTGATGATTTAATAAATGTTGCATTTTATTCTCATCACTTATCTTCCTTATATATATCTATATATCTCTATATATATATATATATATATATATATAAGCATTCGAAATATAGAAATTCAAAATGAAGTCTGAAATATTTACCTTTTTTTACTACCGCAATTTTTGAAACACTAAACTTATGTCGCCATATTATTTTAAGTTTATTTTAAATATCGTTACATACTATTTTTTACATAATATATATATATATATATATATTACACTGATGAAGCAAGCCTTTTCATGAGGTTTTATATTTTTATAGTTTCGAATGGGCAGAAACAATTGTCTGATAAGGTTTTTTGGGATGAAATACGGAATGTTTTCTGAAGTATATATATATATATAGTTTTTACTAAATCTTACTACAAAGATACATTAATGTTATTTTGTGTAAATATTCTAATTTTATAGTATTTATGAGGCGTTGCCCGGGAGTCTTCTTACTTTCATTTTTGTGTTGCTCCGCCCCCCCCCCTCCCACCGTTTACAAAATTGTTATTCTATTTAAATAAGATTCTGAAAATCAAATTTAATTCTTACAGTATGGTTGGGTCATTAAATTATTAATTGTTATAATACTATAACTAATGGTTGTTATGGTAATGTTTTAATCTCTATTTATAAAATCATTAGACGTAAATAAAAACTTTCAATCTTTTAATACATGAGGATTTTCTAAAATTTTAAAGCCAGTTTAAATGCTTCCAAATTCCATTCAAATTTCAAAAGGTCATGAAGTAATTCTATTTTTTTTCAACGATTAACAAAAGATTACAATGACCGACATGTTTACGAAAATACCAAAATGCATTTTGGTGGAATTAATTTCGGAATTAACTTATTTTCTTAAAATAGGATTCTTTATTTAAATAAATAATCGATTACTATGGCAAATAAAAACGATGTGTAAGTCACGCAGGCGAGAAACACACCCACACACAGACAGACACACGAGAAGTGGTCACATAATTTTATTAATATATAGATAAATAATGTCTTATGTTATTAATGGCATAATTTCAATTATTTAAATAAATCAGTTCTTATTTATTTAAATAAATTAAAATCGATAATATAGAAATATTCAGTCACACACAAAAACATTTAATCTCAAGAAAAGCAATAAAATACCCGGAACACGTGTTAATAAGAAGACATTAAATATTATTGTGCACCGGCGTTACCCGGGAATATTAAAGAACCCAAGAAACTCCTGCTCCCACCCTGAACCCCGTTTAAGTATTCTTTGAGTATTACATCTTTAAATAATAATCAATATATAAACGTTCGTATTATTTCATAAGAGCATCCTCACAGCACTGTACGTCCATAGAAGCGAAGAGTCTTTTATGCACTTGTGCAGTTTAGTAAACAGTGGCAGATAATCAACAGGAAGTAACGACCAACAGATTAAAACATTTTAATACATTTATTTATTTAATAAAATATAGTTTCTGAAAGAAAAACATTGTAATAAAATAAAGTTTATTTTCAATAAAGTAACATTTTGGCCAAAACACTGTAATAAAATATAGTTTCTGAAATTGACAGTGAATTTTTTTTTTTAATAATTTAAAATGTTATAAAACGAACATAATAATATTAAAACTATATTTTATTACAATGTTTTGACCAAAATGTTACTTTTTTTAAACTTTATTTTATTACAATATATTTTTTTTTCAGAAACTATATTTTATTAAATAAACTTATTAAAAAAGATCTATTTGTCGTTACTTCCTGTGGATTATCTGCCGATGTTTACTAAACTGCACAAGTGCCCTCTTTTTTGTTAGGTTTTAAATAAAAATATTGGTATATGTGGGGATTAAAAATAACTGTCTATACACAAACACTGGAAGGAAAGTGCTATTTTATTGGAATACAAGTGTTTGTAAATAAAGTAATTTTTCTAAGTATTATTTTTAAGAGGATCGGGGTTTAATTAGATTTTGCGAATATTTTGTGCAAAAGAACCAGGTTTTTGTTGTGTTTTTACATTTTTTGAAGGGGAGATTTCAATAATAGTGTCTGTACACAAACACTAAAAGGAAGGTACTATTTTATAAGATAAAATGTATTTAAGAGTAAAGTAAATTTTCTAAGTAAAATAAGCGTTTCAGTCGAAAACATGAGCCACCCAGTTTCTATGGAAACTGACCTGCACGATAAGCTACTTTCTCGCTAGACACTGTTTCTATGGAAACGGACTAGTCAGAACTAGTATTTGCGTGTGTAGAGCGATGCCCGAGTAATGCAGCCACGCAAACCATGTAACTATTGCTACTATGATGAATGGAAATATGTAATATATACTAACTTGTAAAAAATATAAAAATAATTGCATATATTTTTTAAAAATTTGTAATTTAATCCATTAAAATTAATTTTCATGCAAGTTTGTTTTGCCATATGCAAATGACAAACGCGGCAGAAATAATACTGAGAACCGAAACACTCTTGCTTTGAGTTTAAGTTTAAAACAACGAAGTGTATGGGACGTTTTGTTATGCCTATTGTAAGAACCTTATGAAAAAGTAGATTGTGGATGTTTGTCTATTACTTATAACCTGAAAGTCTTTTTTCTATTAGCCGTATTATTGCTGACAGACATAGTGATTAATGTGAAGTGAGCGGACAGATGGTATAATAATACGAAAAAGTGACCATAATTAAATTTCTGACCTATTTCTTTTATGGTGTTATGAGAACTTAGCAGTGTGATTCTGTGTGGTCACTCCTACGTCAAAGCTGAAATTAGTCATCAAAGAGAAAACGGTTGATTGGATAAAATATAATGATGAATCATGATGGATTCTCACTTTACTTTATATATAAGATTATATTTTTTGTGGATGTTTTGGTAAAATCTGAAAGAATATACATTACATATATACAACAGAATTTATGTTTGATATTCATCAAAGGTTTTACGAAATTAAATAGTTTCTTAATTGGTTTGGATTTAATCTAAAAGTGGCCGATACTCTATATAGTTCTGAAGATGTAAGACTTAGTAATATTATTAATATATATAATGCCACTTTTCTGTACCATATATATATATATATACAGTATGGGAGTGTGTGTGTGTGTGTGTGTAATTATATTTGTTTACTGAAACGTGATTGTGTGTGTGTATATATAACATGAAAAATCAACTAACCGGACCAAGAGAAATCTTGCACGCATAAAGAGCTCGATACACTTTCAGATAGAGTTTTATAGAAAATGTGTAAAGATGTATGGGATAATAACATGCTTATGACGATCGGGTCTACCATGAAACTGCAGTATTGTAAAGATAAACCTCTGCTAAATATTTATTATTGCATATATATATATATATATATATATAGTTTCTCAACCATTAAAACTAAAAAAAATTAAAACAAACAAACTATTAGTCCCAAATCTTTCAGTGGAAAATCACTCATGTAAGTCAATTTAGTTTTTACAGTTATTATATTAGTTTGCTTCTTACATTATTTAAGGGATCATCAGTTGTTTACTATGAAAAACTGTTTCGGCAATTAATATATATATATATATATAAAACACTTTCTACTTTATTATCTTTGACTTAATAAACAGAGAGAGAGAGAGAGAGAGCGACGGAATGAAGAGTGATACTAGAGACTGTATAAAATAGGAGTGCAGGGGTGAGGGGTCAAAAACAAAGTGAGAGAGGGTGAGAGTGAGAGACACTTATTAAGAGATGATTAAATTAAAAATTATGGTCAACTTGAACAATTAAAATGGACTTTCATTTTTTAAACATAACTCAATCCTAATACCAAGGAATATATTAACATGCATTTTGTGTGATCAGAATATATACGAAAAAAGCCTTAGAGAAACAAACGTTGATTAATTCATCTTTAGTATAATAATAGATGTAATAATATATATATATATCTTTTTGTTTATACAAATATTTTTGGCTACACATTTGCAAACATGTTTCGATTCTAGCAAGAAGTCATCTGAAATTCCTCAGGCCACATTCTTAACATATACTATACATGGCCTGAGTTAGTCCAGCTAGAACTGAAACATGTCTGCAAATGTGTAGCCAAAAATGTTCATATGAGTAAAGTTTTACACCAAATAAATACACAGCTCTATTTATTATTGAGCACTATTATATAAACAGTAAGCATTCACTGGATTAACCCATGTTGACATAAGCTCACCGGAATTATGTATCTTTATAAAGTTAAGTATGTTTACATATCTGGACGTACAGGATTCACTCCTAAACTAATTAACTAACCATTACGAATTTTAGAACACAGCTGCTAGGCGTATGGGGTCCAAATGTGGGCTATATTTAGTTTAATTTCACGTAAAAGATGGTGGAACGCATTTGTGAAAATTTAGATACCTCCGCTTTTTTGTGAAATTTTTAACAATAAAATATACATCAATTAATAAATATTCCCAAAATTTCAGTTTCCTCGGAGTAATTTAAAGGGTTTTTAGGGGACATAAGATTGACACCACCTCCCATTTAAAAATTAAAATATTTCAGATTTGCATTGAATTTGATCTTAATTTTAACCTTCGTAAGGGGACATAAAAGTGGTGCAAAACTGTTCTGTTGTTATATAAACCAAAAAAATAAATAAATAAAATCAATTGATGTTCATATCGTGAAAAGAATTACCTAAGAATCCATTTCACACACGCTCTCAATAAATAATGCCTAGGTTGTAAGATAGATATACGCATATTCATTAGCAGAAAGGTCATTTCCCAAATAATATAGTTCGCCGACTCTTTTCCCAGTAGATATTTCAATAGTGCTCAATACATTAATAGAGCTTCATCATCATAATAAGATATGATGAAAAGCTATATGTTTCGATTAAAGATCTCATCAGGGCAGATGAGATCTATTATCAAAGCAGGATTGCATTTCTGTAACCATATTTTAAATATATACTAGCTCTCCCTACCCGCCGTTGCCCGGGATGAAGTGAAGTCATTTGAGTTTTTATTTTGTATTTGTTTGCCCAGTTTTTGTTTTTTAAACTTATAACTGATTTAATTTTATTTTTCTCTATAAGATATTTGAAGTAAATACTGAATATATATATATATATATATATATATATATATATACATATATATATGGTTCATATTATATTCCAATAACCATGTTATTATTTTTTCACATTTCCAAAAAACATTTTTACGGTCCGTTTCATTTGTCTAGTGCCAAACAACATTTTTATGTTAATATCGTCTCTGCAACATTACAAAATCATCAGAAAATATGTAATTGACTTATATTTGCTCTGTTGTCACTAATTGACAATCATCGAGCTGAATCTTTTAAGGAGACTGCAAAGTAAAAGAAACTGATAGTATATGCTAATACATATATTGTCATTAATAATTATATATATATATATATATATATATATATGCTAGTACATATATGTTATGTTTTTTGGAAATGTGAAAAACTACAAATAAAAATAATAAAATAAAAACATGGTTATTGGAATATAATATGAACCTGACTTATATTTGCTCTGTTGTCACTAATTGACAATCATCGAGCTGAATCTTTTAAGGAGACTGCAAAGTAAAAGGACACTAATAGTATATGCTAATACATATATTGTCATTAATAATTATATATATATATATATCTAAATAAGCTTTAAGTTATCTTAAAGAAAGAAAATGCAGTTTAAATTCCCAGGGATACTAACTAAATCCAAGATATAGCAGACTTAGCACTTGCATAAGCTGACTTGGCGCTAGAAAATTCACAAATAAAAAACGGGATTCAAATATCTAACAGTGAAACAATATATAAACAAATATATATATATATATATATATATAAATGAAAAAAAGAGAAATATAAAATGTAAGAATGATAAATCTATTTCATCTTCAGTTGTTTAATGCAAGGTGTATTCAATAAAAGCGTGTTTATTTTTTTTTCCTTAAGCCAGGCTTTTCAAAGATTGGAATCTTATCATCAGAGGAGTTGCATATATAGATTACTTGCATTGAACAACTGAAGATGAAATACATTTGTCCTTCTTACACTTTTTATTTCTCTTTTTTCATTTATCTTTGCAATTGCTCTATCCCGTATATTGAGCTTTAATCATTTCACGATAGGTTCACATTTCTAAATGTATACATCCTACTTTTAGTTTCATACCTATATATTATATATATATATATATATATATATATAATTATAATACGTTACTTCATAATTATATTATATTACTTTATAATGCGTATATACATGAAATAGTAACAAATTACAAATTATATATTTATATAATTTTCAGACAGAACTTTATAGAAAATATATAAGGACATATGATGGAATAATAATATGCTGCTGATGACGATCGGGTCTACCGTGAAACTGCAGTAGTGTTAAGATAAGCCCTTTAATTATAGTTATGTGAGTCATTTATTTGTTTATTTGCGATACTTTGAACGAATTCAACTGTTTATATGGAAAAACATTTTACCTAAATGCTAGTTGAGAATATTTTTCCCCTTCACCAATATCAGTCGATGGAAAATCCTACGAGTGGATGAAAAATAAATAAAATAAAATAAAATAAAAATAAACAAATAAATGTGTAACTTACTATTTCGTGCTGAGTGTTTTGGACGCTTTTACAAGCAAGGTAAATTCCAATTTTTTGTTCGGATATTGTAGAGGTGATTTTCGGAAACCGTTTCCATATACATATATAGAGAGGTTGAATTAACTACTGGAGAGCTTGAATTACCTACTAGATACCATCCTCAAGTGTCTTCGGTGATTCTGTACAAGGGTTTGTCAGGACAACCTGACATGAGGATACTTCACCCTGACTTCAAAA
Source organism: Sepiola atlantica (assembly GCA_963556195.1). Lineage (NCBI taxonomy): Eukaryota > Metazoa > Mollusca > Cephalopoda > Sepiida > Sepiolidae > Sepiola > Sepiola atlantica. The sequence goes on along the minus strand of OY744540.1, from coordinate 1,897,520 downwards.
TCGCATAGTATTCGAAGCCCAAATAAGATCCCTTCGACACAGCAATACGAGGAATGGTGCATCTTCTCCAAGTAATGCTACCTTAAGTAACAGCACTTAGCTGGATACTCCACCAGACTAGATGAATTCTCGTCCTGGTATCTGGTAAGACCAAGAGACCACAAGAAATATATACTATAACATAGTTGACTGGTCAATTGAGGACAGGAAAATGAATGTTCTTAACTACTTTATTAACTCAATGTTTGAGAAATAAAGTAAAACTTAAGTTGAACACTCAGATATCTATGTATCTCATCTAGAGATCAAGTGTTAGCCCCAGGAAGCGACCCCTTGATTTCTGAGAACTTTGACTGAACTAAAATGAAACAAAAAAGATTATATATATATGTGTATATGTGTATATATATATATATATATATATATATATGTGACTTTTCATTATATATATATATATATATATGTGACTTTTCATTCTATATATATATATATATATGTGACTTTTCATTCTATATATATATATGTATATATATATATATGTGTGTGTGTGACTTTTCATTATATTTATATGTGACTTTTCATTCTATATATATATATATGTGTGTGTGTGACTTTTCATTCTATATATATATATATATGTGTGTGTGACTTTTCATTCTCTATATATATATATATATATATATATATATATATATATATGTGTGTGTGTGTGTGACTTTTCATTCTATATATATATATATATATGTGACTTTTCATTCTATATATATATATATATATGTGACTTTTCATTCTATATATATATATATATATATATATATATAGAAATAAACAAAATAACACAGAAGATATCTATATATGTATATATTATTCCAATCTTCTTTTTTATTATCTTTGTTAATAAACAGAGAGAACAATCTTCTTTGTGTGAAATAATCGTTTTGAAATTCATGATGTTTCGATAAAATGCCTTCTTCAGATAAAAGTAAACGCAGAGTGGACATTTACAAATGACCAATGGATACATTAATTAGTATTGTTTTGTTATACAAACTTTGTTAATCAACTTTTACATTTCTGAAGGCGGCACCAATTTTACCGAAACGTCATCTGCATTGAGTAAGACCTTCTTTATTTTCACAGAAGTTTTTCAGTCATTATTTTTATCATTTTGAAGTCGGGTATTCCCCCCCCCCCTTTCCGTATCTAACATTTAAAGTTATCTTGTTGGATTTTCAAAGTCAGACCTAAATAGCATTTAAGCCGACAAATCAAACTTGGCTTCTGACTAGCTAATCTTCATTTGTTATTTTTGTACGATTCTATTAAAAATATTATCACTTTTTTTTTTTTTTTTTACTAAAGACTTCGCTACAATATATATATAAATTTTTTTTAATCCAACCCGCACGACACATTTTTTGATAATCACCTAAAAATAAAAATCAACAAGGGGGATAACTCATATTTTAGATTGAAGAATATAATAGGAGTTGTCTACCTGATGTGGAAACAAACATTAAAATGACTTCATTGCATCCCGGGGTAGGAACAATTTGTATATTATAAAAAGAAACTAACTACTCTTGTCTGTTTTTTTTTTCTTAAAGAATAAGGAAGGAATAATTTTATATATTATATATATATATATATATATATATATATATATATATATAATACGATAGATAGATTAGCCTGCTGACCGATGATAAGACTGGAGCGATTTCCTCACCAAATGGGCCAGATTTTCTACATTCTTTGAAACCGCTGGCATCACTGGCTAATCGAAGTATCACTTATAATAAATATATAATGTTCTTAAAAACGTAGTTACGTCTATCTAGTCCTCCTAAACTATGCACACCTATAAATATTATATATATATATATATATATATATATATATATACGCAGTGTATAAGAGTGTAATATCGAAGAGATTATATAGCAAAAAATATGTGAACTCTCAAACATGCTTCATCAGTGTAAGGTTTGACGCAATGTGTACATCAAATCCTGAAGACAAATTCGGCACCTAAAGATACATATTACCATCCACACACGCACAATCACACACACATATATACATATATATATATATATATGTATATTATAAAAGACGAATGGAAAGAGCGGATACATATAAACACGGTGGCTAACGACGCGGACTGAGGACCTGGGTGTGCCGGGTTCGAATCCAGTTTGTTCCACAGAAACACTTTCATCAAAACCCAACGTGACCTTGTGTCTAACCTCCTCTCCAGGAGGTAAATAAAATACAATTAACTCATGATATTGTTTTTGTCTATCCGCTTTTTTCCATTCATCTCTATATTTTGTCGGATTTTTTCAAATCTTGTTCTTCAGTCACACACACACACACATACATACACACACACACACATACACACATACGTCTCTCTTCTTTACTAACTCAGATAAAAGGGGAATTTTAATAGAATATTCGAATATCTATGTATCTCATATAGAGATCAAGTGTTAGCCCCAAGAAGGGGCCCCTGGATCTCTGAGAACGTCGACTGAAGTAAAATGAAACAAAACGTCTCTCTCTCTATACTGACAAACTCATTAACCCTTATCCTCGAGTGGCATTTCGGCCTTGATAAGGTGCGCCATTAGTATAAAAATACATGCAGACTGAGATGCGAACACACACATATATATAAACCTATATATATATGTGTGTGTGTATATATATATATATATATAAACATATATATATGATAGTGTTTTAACATTGCCATTGTTTGGTTAAAACTTTTCAAACAGTGCCTGTCCATGAATCCTTTTTAAGTGCTGAAATGCTTTGATCAATACCAATCTCTCTAAGCGACTGCCATCCTGACCCCAAAAATAGATCAAGTCTACATCATTGGAAGCAACAGTCGCTGCAGGTGTTACATCAAGTTTCCTTCTTCTAGATGCCTGCCTTTACCTATACACACACACACACATGTATGTGCACGAGTGAGTGCGAGTACCTTTGCAAGAATATAAAATCTACAAATACATTCATTCAACTGTCTTAAAGGAATTTACACTTGTTTCTTATATATTATACAGATATACACATTCAGAATCACACACACACACACACACTTTCGGATATTCCTGGAACAACACGCACTTTCTTCCTCCTCACAACCAACTTTGTTTTTGTTTTAATAAATTTGGACAGTTTTTTCCGGTCAAGGGGAGAGTTAAGATATAAAACTTTGATAAAAAAAAAAATTAAAAAAAAAAGAAAATATTTTTCTTTCAAAAAGAAATTAAAAAAAAAAAAAATATCACCTAAAAATGCTTTTTTCTCTCATGAGCATTTTGTGTTTCAGCGGCTGTCTTTTTTTTTTCTTTGACTGGGAGGGGGCAGGTGTGTGGGGAGTAAAGGGGGTAGGTATTAACCTAAAAAAAAAAAAAAACACATAATTTATCCACTTCGAGTAAATCCAAATGGTTTGTCCGTTTTTCTTGAAGTTCCTTTCCTTTCGGTGATCCCCACTTGAAGGATTACTTGTCCCCGTGGGGAGGCAAATACATTTTGTAAATATTTTTTCTGCAATTTTGTGTCATTATTTCTCATTTTCGTATCAAAATCCCATTTTTCTTTTTGAAAAATTGTATTTTTCTCATTTTCATTCAATTTTACAAATAGAGGCACCGTCAAAGAATACTATTTTTCTTTGAACACAAATGAACGGACTTTACTGCCCGACGTTTGCCTATAATCTTTAATTCTAGCCAGAAATTACCTTTCTCGCCGCTAATATAAAGGCTTCAAAACCATTTTCATTTTATTATAAAGTAATCACCGTTTAAGTCGTTTTCTTCCTATAGATATAATATATAAAAAAAAATATATATATAAAAAAAAAAATAAAAAAAATTACTGAAATTAGAAAGAGATTTTGAAACCGATTAGAAATTCATTTCTGGCTAAAATTAAATTTCTTAGGGAGAAGTCAATTGTTATGGTCATTTTTTTTTTTTGGTGTGCAAACCAAAGAACAAGATGTTTCAACTGTACCCCTATCGTAAAATTGAACCGTCAGTTTTGTAATTATACTTCAATTTTGTTTTGTTTTGTTTCATAATAGTTTTTTTTTGTTTATCTGTGTGTATATGTCCAAGAAAATCCTAACCCCTATTCAGACGTGATCAAGGGGCTGCGGTTTTGTCATTTGATACGATGGATTTGTGTACTTATTAATTCGATTGGACGTATTGTAAGCGCGATTCTGACAAACTTTTCCGTAAAACTTTTTCCAAGAGTCCAATGTTTTGCCTGTCCATATCCAGAAGCCGGAAGTGATTCCGACGACCAGACACATAAAGTACTTGAGCATAAACACGGAAAAATCGGGCTTGTAGTGCTGCGACCCGCACCGGCATATGAAGCTCGTCTCCCACGACGACCTCATATGTTGCTCGTAAAAGTATATCGATATAACAATAGTGGCCGGAACTGTGTATAGAAAGGAAAAGACCCCGATACGGATCATCAGTTTTTCAAGTTTTTCCGTTTTGGCGCGACCCTGCCGCTTGATGGCGTTGCGAATCCGAAACAAGGAGACAAAACCGCCGAACAGAAACGACGTTCCCAGCACGAGGTAGACGAACAACGGCGCCAGCACGAAACCACGCAGGTTCTCCAAATTCTGGTTGCCGACATAACAGATCCCTCCGACGGGGTCGCCATCGACGGACGACATGGCTAGGACGGCGATGCTTTTTAAGGAGGGGATCAGCCAGGCGGCAATGTGGAAATACTGGGAATAGCTTGCTATTGCCTCTTCGGCCCATTTCAAGCCGGCTGCGAGGAACCAGGTAAACGAGAGAACCACCCACCAGATGGACGAGGCCATGCCGAAGAAATAGATGAGCAGAAAGACGACCGTGCACGTGGCTGGCCCCGTCGTGTTGTAGCGGATCATGCCCCGCTCGCAGGCGACCTCTTCATGGCCCACAATGAGCCGAATGATGTAACCAATGCTGACCATGAAGTAGCAAGCACTTAAAAAGATGATTGGTCTCTCCGGGTAGCGAAACCGTTGCATGTCGATGAAAAAAGTGCTTACTGTCGTGGCCGTCGATATACAGCAGAGGATCGACCATAGCCCGATCCAAAAGTTGGCAAAGGTTTGTTCGTTGTGGCCGAAGTAGGGCCCGTAGCAATTGATGGCGCAGTTCTTCATTTTTCCAGTCGCTATCCGATTGTAATGTCCGTGGGTCTGGTCTTCGATTTGTTTTAGTGGAGGCCGGCACCTACAGGAACAATCGTCCCTCCCCGACGATTTGGTAACCTCGTTCGGGTTCTTGGAGTTGTAATAGGGGTTATTTTGCTTATTGAAGCGCCAGGGTTTCGAATCTCCGAACGGGTTGTACGAGCGATCCGTGGGCAGCAAGTAGTGGGGCTTCGAAGGGGGCGAAGGCCGTTCCGTTGTGTTCATGTCCATACACAGTTGATCCGTTCCATATTCGGGTAATTCCTCGCATTTCATCCGCTCCGGCCAGTCGAACGAGTACGTCAACATGATGGGAGCACAGCCGGCCTTGGCCCTCTCGCAAACCGACCGACACGGTGGTAAGGGCTTCTTATAGTTGATCATACAAATCGGGAGGTAGAGACTGCACAAGAAGAATTTCAGATCCGGCGAGCACTGGATCTTGACCAGTGGCCAAAATTGGTGCACCTCAAGTCCGGCCTCCTCTTGGGTGTCCTGGTTGAATTGGTTCGGCATGTGAGTCATATTATAACCGATCCCCCGACACATGGGTACGGTGATCTCTTCACACTTTCGCCTCTCTTCTTCCTCTGCTGAGACGACGAAGCCAGAAATACAAAGTGTTATTGAGAAAAAAACAAAGAGCAGACGTCGTCGTCTTGATGTGACGGTCTCCATGGTTGAGTAGTTAGACAGAGAGGGGAGGACAGGTGATTAGACTCGTCCACAATACTGAACGAATAATATAACCTGGCCTTTCTGTCCCTTGTCTGGGAGCTCGGACGGTTTTTTTTTGGGTTTTTTTTATAATTCGTTGTAATATTTTATGGCTTTTCACTGAGTGACCTTGTCTACCTCGTATGGAGTCCCATCTCTCTTTCTCTCTCTCTCTGTCTCAACAAATAAAATGCGTGTGTGTGTGCGCGCGATATGCACGTATATGTGTGTATTTAAAAAGTGTCTACTGGGTTAGACCGTCTGAAACATTCCGGGGTAGATAAACACCTTCTGTTTTTTTGTTGTTGTTTTTGTGTTAATCTTTTTAATAATAGTAATTTAAAAAAAAAAAAAAAAAAACGACACAAATATTGAAATAAATTAAAAAAGACCGAAATAAACAATGAGTAATCCGTTTCGGTAACACGCGCACATGTTTAAAACTATATTAAAAACACGACGGGAGTGAGAAAAAAAAAGTTTTTTTTTTTTTTGTTGTTGTTAAGGGAGATTTAAACAATTTTTTTTTTTTATATAAACTCAACAATCTTAAAATGAAATATTCCGGTGTGTTTTTTTTGTTTTTTTTTTGTAAGTATTGTGTTTTTACAGACGGGAGTTCGACAACAATTAATGTACGTCTGAGTGTTAGTCGTTTTTATTCAAGTCCGAAACTTATTTCATCGCTCACGTCAAACCGTAACAAAAGAAGCAACCACAATGGTATGACGAGTACCTGGCGAAACTGTTGTGGTTGTGCTTGTGGCGGTCGTGTTAGTTCGTTTCTCTTTTCTTTTTTTTTTCTTTTTTCAAGAAAAGCGAGCACTAGTGATACTATTAATAAAATGGTACTCTGATGAAAAAAAAGCAGCAGCAGCAGCAAAGGGGTTTTTCTTCAATAAAACAAAATACAGCTCCGTTTAGTTGTTTTAAGAATGGGGACGTGGTACAGTGCGCTCCCCTTTCTTGTTGGCTGCTCCCCCCACTGCAGAAGGTGATCCAGGAGTTTTATAAACACAACCAACCGTTATTCTCCCCAGATAGATCTTTCTTTCACGCAAACACGAAACAGAAAGACCTATCAGCCACGGTGGTCAGAAAGAATCCGGAGAAAAGACAGACAATGTGTAAACGTTTTCCAAACCAGCCTGTCTTCCCTCCTGGAAGAGTTCTTCTATTTTCCGGTAGAGATGGTGGTGATGATGATGATAAATAAGCACAGAATGTTGTTGTTGTTGGAGGTAGTGATGGTAGCAGTGGTGGCGGCGGCGGCGGCAGCTTGGACGCCGTAGATGAGAGGAATAAGAATACAAGCCGTGAGAGTGTTGTATTTGATTGTCGGTCAGTTAAATACATTTAGCTGATGATCGCTTTGAAATTGTAGAAAAAAAAGAATGGGGGGTGGGTCTGCAGGCAGAGGCACCCCCATCCAAATTCTGGTAACCCCGTGGTTGCAATAGACAGCAAATCAATCGTGTTATTCCAGCTTGGTGGTAGTAGTAGTAGTAATAGTAGTAGTAGTAGTAGTAGTAATTCACAATGGAGCGAGAGAGAAGACGCCAAGACAGTCGGAGCTCGTGTATATTGTACTGTCTCAGAAAAACGATAGAGTTTCAATCTCACCTTGAAGCGCTTTCCCGTCTAGCCACACTGAAGAGCTGTGATACAGCGAAACTGTCTGTGTGTATGATATATATACATATAAATAAACAATGCTCTCTAGAAGAAAATTAAAAAAAAAACAAAAAAAAACAGCAATGAGGTTTTCTTTTCTTTCTTTCTTGACGATAGGTTCGTCCAACGAGGCGAAAGTGGAATTACTTTCGTACTTCGAGTATGGGTTTTTGTTTTTGTTAAACGTTCATCATATGCCTGGTTGTGAGGGAGGGCTTTTTGTTGTTGTTGTTGTGTTTATAGAGGTAGGTATCACAGAAAAGGGCATCTCCAAGATCGAGACGGGTAGGCAGAAGAATTGATAGACGCAGCTGTGGACGTAGCAGGCGAATTCAGTAATACGAAGAGTGCGTAAGGCGCCCTCGTCGTTCGGGCTCATAGCAGTAGGCGTCGAGATGGAAGCAGTAGTCGCTATATAGTACGCGACACACAAAAAAAATAAATAAATAAACACAGCAAGTGCGCGTGTGTGCGTCTCTCGGAGTGTGTCTGTCTGAGATGTGGGACCAAACAAGCAGACACCCTTACTTGTTTGATCTCAACGAATAAAGTAATTATGGCGGTTGTGAAACAATATATATTATGTATGTATATTTTAAAAAACTTTTTGTTAATAAATATTTTAGTTTTCTTCTAAACTACTTCCTTTCGAGATAAATTTAAATATATATATATATATATTTAAAAAAAAAAAAAAAAAAAAACTTTAAAAATTTGTACCGGTACTTGTACCCGCCGTATTGTTTGGGGGGGGGGGGGGAGAGAGAAAAGCTCCGTAGTATATTCCTTGTTCACTTTGACCTCCCCCCGCACGTAATGTAATTCCCGGGTGTAGACACGGTAAAGGTCCACTCATAAAAATCTCCTCGCAACGGATGATGAGGGATACAGATCTTCTCCGCAAAGATAATTCACAAATAAATAGCAATTCAGAGCAGAAACGTGTTTGTAGTGTCGATGACAGGTTAAGGGGGGCGGGTCTAACGTGATGACTGGAAGCTTAAGGTGGGGCAAATACCCCCACCCACCCTTTAGGGGCGGAGACTAAGCAAAAACAACAAAAAATAATAATTTGCACACACGCACAGTCAGAAAAAAAAAATTACAAAAACTTTCAAAAAATAGTTAAATATAAATTCCCCCTAAATAAGTGTCCCGGGTTGTTGAATCTGGGGTTTTGTATATTACAAATTGAGAAGGAAGGCCGAGAGGGAGGGTGTAGGGGGGGGGGTACTCGTGTTTAAAGAGAGGAACGAGGAGGGAAGGGGTGAAAAATAAATAAAGAAAGAAAGGGAGCACTTGTCGTCAGAGCTGCCAATTATACAGACAAGTGACGTCAGCTGTCAATCAAATGCTATGGACGGGTTTTTCTCCCCCCCCTGGAGCGTCTTGGCCACGCCCACCTCACTAACAGTAGAAAGGAATTGTTCCCATCGCTTTCTCGAATAATGACGCCGATGCTGCTGCTGCTGCCGAGTTGCCTCCCTTCTCACTCCATTCTCTTCTTTCTTTATCTTCGTTTTTCTTCTTCTTCTTCTTTTCGTTTTGTTCAAGTTTGCCCGACTTTTTTTCCTTGAAGAAGAAAAAAAAAAGTCCCGAAGTTTTGTCCTATCTTTTTGCCGGCAGCAACTCTGTACCTTCCTTCATCAAAAGATGATAAAAAAAAAACCTGCAAAAAGAAAAAAAGAAACAAATATTATAGCATTAACGACACCGTTTATTGGTTTACGGCATATCAACCATTTAGTTTTTTTTTTAATGCCGAAACAGTAATGTTGTATAGTTAACAGCCGAAAAATCGAGAGAAAAAAAATACAGATAACTTTTACCGAACGCATTTTAATTTTCTACCGACCAGTATACTTTTAACGTTCTGAAACTGTTTTCAAGTGTTTCATTTCAAAACTAGATTTCTGTATTTCGACACACGAGACACAAAATGTCTGTTTGACCCACTGTTCTTAGTTAATCGACGCCATAAAAAAAATGTCATGTGCTTCAATAACTCAGCTTAATGATAAAAAACTTTTAGATTTTAAAAGTAAAACACAGGTCGGTAAAAAATAAAATTTTAATGCGTTTGGTGAAAGTTATTACTTGTATTTTTAATTTTTTATTTATTTCTCGGCTGTTAACTATGTTGCAAGATTACCACGGAAACAATTACATATTAGAAACAATTAATTGAACACTAGCGTTTATTGTTCACAAATTTCGGGCTGATTGTTGTTATTACAATTATTCGACCGATTTGCCATCGTCTTGTATTAAACTCTGTAAGAAGGCCGGGGAACAAAACGACCGAAACATAGCGATAGCAGCAACCAGTCCTCAGATTGTAAATAAGAAGAAAAATTGCACATCCAGAAGAAATTTATTTGCACCAATGAAAAATGGAAATCTGTAAATTGGAATTACATTTTGCGACATAAATAATTACTCTTTTATACACAAACCAGGACGGGTAAAATTAACTCCTAGAACAGTTTTGCACCACTTTTATGTCACTCGAGGAAGATTAAAATCAAGATATAATGCCATTAAACCTTGTGTCTAGAATCCTTATTCTAATTGTGATCAAAATCCATCACGTTGTATTGATTCTAGAAAATGTCTAAAATTTAAGGTTAGGTTTTAAGAAGAAATTGAAAGGGAATCGTGCTTAGTCGGTGTCAAATGACTATAGATTACGTTTAATGCAAGATGGAAAGTTGGGCCCATATTGTGGCCCCTAAAAACCCTTTAAAATCTTCCAAAGCAATTGAAATTTAGAAAATATTTATTAATTGATGTCTAATATCTATGGTTAAAATTTCACAAAAAATCGGACGTATCTAAATTTTCACAAAAGGCTTCTTACCCCTTTGCTTAAAACTAAGTATATTCTAAAACTAATAATGATCGGTTAATTAGTTTAGGGGTGAATCCTGTACATACAAATATATAAACATACCTAACTTCATATAGATAGAGATATCGTTTTTAAAGAAAAGGGTTCCTGCTGATTAAAACTGAGTACCAGGAACTTGGGTTAGAAACGGAGACTAGCGTGAGAAAAGTCACCATTTGTTAGTTTCAGAGAATCCCTGCCTTTTACACGAGTTGCTCTATAGAGTCCAAGAACTGTCTACCCTACTATTCTAAAGATAAATATATATACAGAAGAGTGAGTAACTCATATCTTACCATATTACACCACTTGGACTAAAAATAAATAAAAAGGGGGGGGGGCAATACGCAAAACGATAGAAAATAAAAAGCTCCCGGGCAACACCGTGTAGATATTGGAGTCAAAGTCGACAAATTCGATGATAAATAAAGAGATGTTGGTAGTTGTAAGGAAATGGACGACCAGAGGATGCCAGTTTGTATGCAGTCAGTCCCGAGTCTCGGAAATTGCCGAAGCAGTTTATGATTTGAAAGCAGGGAAAATAAAATGTGAAAATGCAGAAGGTATTAAGAATGCGATGGGTTAAATAAGGATTAGGATTGAAAGAAAAGTCTTAACCCCTCATAAATAAATAAATAAATAAATAAAGTTGAAAAAAAAAAAACTTCCTAAAACAAAAAAAAGGGGGGGGGGTTCCAATTGTAAACTGTTTCGGCAATTTCCGGGACCGACCCAGAGATACTCCGTCAATACTCGGCCCTGAATCTATAAGAACTGACATCGTCTAGATGCCCATTTTCTTACACGTACCGACATTTTAATACAGAAAACATTTGTAACGACATGCCGTAAGTCGAGTTTGGCGCCCTTTTTTCTCCTTTATACATGAAAGAATGTACCGACCGGTGTTAAAATACGCAAACAACAACAAAACCCCAATCTCTCTCTACTGGGTGCATAAAGTATATGAAAACATACGTTATTTTTAGAATAGCAGGAATATCATTATTTGACTTTATATTTTCTATATTTCAGAATTATCGATAGTAGCCGCTATAATTACTCAGAAAATAAAGATGCGCAATTTTTTCGTGACTATAAAAGCTGAATATTGCAATTTAGAAATACAACCATTTTTAAAAGTGGGTTTTATCTTTTGTTTATAAAGTAAGCAAAGAGTTAAAGGCTTAAGATAGAAAGCTATCATCATCATCAAAACGGAAAGCCATTCTAGTCACACTGGTAGAATTAGAACACCTGAATTTGCACTTACAGCACACCGTTGGTGGTAATCTTAGAAAATCCATGAAATCGATTTAAAAAAATTTATATATATATATATCGCTTAATTAGAGATCATATGCCCATAAACAATGTTTGTATGTACTAACGAGTCACGGCTTATCAAGGCCCATAGGCCACTCGAGGATAAGGGTTAATCAGTTTGTCAGGAAGACAGTGAAACAGCAACGTGGGGACTGGTAACAATGGTTGAGATTGGCCAGAATTTGATCATTTAAGAGACAACCCAACAAGAATTTGTTTACATTGGACTTGAAAACGACCATGCTATAGTCAGCTGGGAAGCAGCCCTGTGGTATCGTGTTTCTACAGATGGATAGTTCTTGGAAAGAAACTTTGCCCATGGAAGTTCCGTTAGATACACAGAGAAAGAAAGGAACATTATCTACAGCGGTTGTAGCCAGACGAGTTCTTATAAATCACCACTATCAAAACGTAAGAGACATTCTGAACACACTAATAGCATGACAGCACCTGGATGTATTCGTCAGGTACAGCACACCGTTGGTGGTAATCCTAGAAGAGCCATGAGATCGATTGGCATAGAACACCGTGCGTCAGAAGGAACAATCTGAAATGTTGTCCACAAAGACATCAGATCCAAGACTTATGTGACGGGTAAAGGTCAATTTACGTGCGAGAAGGTCACGGCACCACAAGACTATACTCATGAGACACAGAAATGGATAGCGGAACATTTTTCTTCATCACTTATACTAGCGTATCCCCTCCGTCAAAAATGACAGAAAAAAATTATGCTCCGCTGGTGTTCGCACTAATAGTCATAAAAATCATAGAATTACGTCAGTGATTTAATTTTTTCATATATAAATTATTATTATTATCATTCATGATGACATAAAGAAAAAAAAAACATTTGACCACCTAGCTTCCAAGATTTTAATGCTTCGGACTACTGTGTATGGAGCGTATTTGAGAAAAAAATTATGAACACCCTTATAACGCTACATAATACCACCTGAAGTTATTCTCTGTCTACAAATCTACTATCAGACCATGTATGGAGTACTGTTGTCATATTTGGGCTGGTGAATCTCTGTCCCATTTGAGGGTTCTTGATAATGTGCAGAAAAGTGTCTGTAATTTGATGGCCTCACCCTTCCTTTTCTCTGCATCCTCTCTATTCTGTTGTTGTTTCTCGCCCATCTCTCTCGGATCAGTCGAAATATGCAGCTGATCTAGAAGTTGACATGGGTTCAGACGTGGATTGGGATACGAAATGGCCTGTTTCATTTAATCCAGTTAAGACTCAGCTCGTGTCTTTCAATCGTAGGCGTGTCCCTTTTGTTCCTGAGATTTTTATAGATTGTTTTGCCCTTGAGGAAAAACTGACTCTGAAATTTCTTGTCCTTTTTCTCTCATCAAATCTTTCATACATTAGATCCATTGCTCTTTCTGCTTCTCGTAAAGTCGGTTCTCTCTATCGCTCCAAACACTTTCTCACACCTGAGGCTATTCTCTATCTCTACAAATCTACTATCAGACCATCTATGGAGTACTGTTGTCATATTTGGGCTGGTGAATCTCTGTCCCATTTGAGGGTTCTTGATAAGGTGCAGAAACGTGTCTGTAATTTGATGGCCTCACCCACACTCTTCTCTGCATCCTCTTTTTCGCAGACATGATGTTGCTAGTCTCAGTCTTTTTTAGAAATACGATCAGACCGAGATAAAGAGTAATGTTGTCATATCAGGGCGGGTGAATTCCTCTCTCATTTGAGGGTTCGTGATAGGGAGCAAAAACGTATCTGTAATTTGATTGGCCCCACCCTTTCTCTTTCTCTCACACAGACGTGATGTTGCTAGTCTCAGTCTTTTCTATTTATTCAGCAAGTACAGCACACCGTTGGTGGTAATCCTAGAAGATTCACGAGAATGATTTCAAGTGTGTCAGAAAGAACAAGTCTTATGCGACGAGTAAGGTGAATTCACATAGAAAAAGGAATATCGCGTTGTCAGAGCTAATAAACTCCTAAACAAACCAAAAGATTTTCAAATGCAAGTTTAGAATCGGGACATCATGGAAAAATAACAAATAAGAAAAAATAAATAAAAGATGGTGTACGTACCCGTGACATAAAAAAATCACGTAAATTGATCAAGTACTTTTTTTTTAAATTTTATAAAAGAAAATCAAATTTTATCGGTAAACGAGTATCGTTGAGATATCGTCGCCATATTGGACATGGTCAAGGGAGGTAAATCAAACTTTTGCGAACTAGAGAAATAATCTGGAATTTTATCGATAAAATTTTGTTAAAAAAAAACCAAACTATTTGATCAATTTACATGATTTTTGATATACGATATATGCTTTCTGTCACGGAGCGCTTAATTGGCCTTTTGGCCAAGATCAAAGTGTAGTATCTGTTCCGACGGATACTACACCCTATAGACCGGTATCGTCTTGGCCTTCGGGGCTTGCTGACGCCGGTCTGTGGGGTTGTCCTGTGCAGTTCTAGGGGGTCTACCCTCCCAGGCTTTGCCTCCCCTCTTTGGGGTGGAGTAAGTTTATAGCTTACTGCCTAAGGTGCCCCTACCGGGGAATGCCGACAGGGCTGCCCAGGCATTTTTTGTAGGCCATAGTGCTCACCTACTCGGGCGCGGGCTTTTCAAATCCCACTTTCCTGACCTTGTGTCACATCTTACCTTGTGGGAGGCAGATAAATAACACGTACCTCATCAAGATATATCTTAATTATTTTTTTCCCATGATGTCCTAATTGTAAACCCTTATCGATTTTCATGATCACCTAACCAGTAATAATTGCCCTCGAGCTCCCTCACACCTGAATCCTATGCACTATTATGTAAACGCACCTAAAGTAGGTCGAAGGTTACATCGACCGAAACGTTGCGAGAATGACATACAAGGGTACTTCTGCAGTTTACGGACCGTGCTATTTTTTAGATAGGGTTTTCAAGTTATCTTTTGTGTATTAAATTGTTAGGTGAAAGTACAGAATAGTTAATAAAGCCCCCTCTCCATGTTAAGAATGGCTTTCTAAATAATAACGTTATTATTTCAGCACGGTCCGTAAACTGCAGAAGTACCCATACAAGATGAGAATAGTAGTCCAAATAATATAAATTATCGATCCACATCTAAAAAATTCCGAAACATAAAAATTAATAGAGGAGGAAGAAAAGAAAACAAAAACTATAAGACAGTCTCGCCTGACAAAGTTGTTCTACAACGAAAGCTTACAAAAAAAAAAAATAAATAAAATAAATAAATGGATTTTTCATTTAAATTGCACGATTGTTGATTTTCAAAATATTTCACTTATATAAAAATTAATCATTGAAAAAAAATAGGCAAACTTGTGATCTGTATAGTAATAAAGTTGAACCATTTGTCGCACTGACAGTGAGATTAAAAAGCCACCTTCCCATCCACGATGGCATTTCCTTCCCGCTGCATGAAGATGTGTCACAAGGCTGGGAAGGTTGAAGATGGGAAAAGTCAGCGCAAAAATCGCCTGTATAGGGCGCCTCAGACAATTGATAATAAACTAACTCCTTCTCAAAAAAAGAAGGTAATGCCTGGGAGGGTGCCCCCAGGATGCCCCCCTCCCCCTGACTAAACCGGACCGGCTGATGCCACAGCAGCCTACCCTCTGTTGGACTGATTGTCGACGACGTATCCTCGACTAGCATAACACCAGTGAACGTTTTGATTCGCCATAGAAAAACAGCTTTCTAATATACTCAGTCATGTCTACGCAATCGATGTCCGAATATTAACTAATTTGCATATTGTGTTGCAAAATGAACTCTCATTAATTAGATATTCGTTTTTGTTGTTGTTGTTGCTGCTGCTGCTTTCTCATTCCATAATTATTTTAATATTACTATTAGCCACAATTTTATTTACAAATATTTTCTATATCGTAGGTAAATGTTTCGCAGTTTGGGTGAAAAGAGTGATTTTCTTTCTTTCCGATTGAATTTACGCCTGGGGGTTGCGCTGCTTGGTTTCTTGAAGTTTCCCCAGACAATGTCGGGACATGGGTCCTGATAGTATCACAATAAAATGCAGTTCCTTTTAAACAATAAATTACTCATCAAAAATGACTTCCATTTTTATTTACATTTGCTGGTGAAAACAAAGATGGCTTCCTTCTGAAAAATATTCCATGCCGGATAAAGTGGTTTCTGAAAAAAAAATTAACTCTAATAAAACGATTATATATTGCTAATTTATATCAAGCGACCACAAACAATTCTCACTTTTTATATGATACTTCGGATAAGTTGCTCCTGATGTTGTCTACTGATTTACCTCCCATGGTGTTATGCAATATTCATAATATGAAATGAATATGTCCTGGAGATTGAAGTGGGAAAAAATAGAAAAGGAAGAAAAAATGAAATGCGAAACCACTTGACCAATTTCTTGAAAAGTAACTAACAAATTCCATGCACAACAGAGGATAACATAACCAGTAGAAGAAACAGCTGCCATCAGCGTCAAGGATTGCCGTTCAGAATTGGAATAGAGATCTCTTGGTAACCAGAATACAAAAACATAATTTTTTTTTACTTTCGTAGTGAGTGAGATGATGTACAAGTTGTCTCGTTTTGAATCTCAGCAGCTTACCATCTTTAGCCACACTGTAGAGTCATGATACGGCGAGACAGCCGTCAGCGGATGACATATACAT
This sequence comes from Sepiola atlantica, assembly GCA_963556195.1. Classification (NCBI taxonomy): domain Eukaryota; kingdom Metazoa; phylum Mollusca; class Cephalopoda; order Sepiida; family Sepiolidae; genus Sepiola; species Sepiola atlantica. The sequence goes on along the minus strand of OY744540.1, from coordinate 1,881,011 downwards.
AAAGTAAAGTCTGTCTATTTCTTGACTTTTATTATCGATAATTGTGTCCTACAAAATTTCATTCTAAATTCTTGTGGTTTATTTCAGTCTTCGTCAGAACAATAACGTGTTTAGAGTTGATTCTTTTTCACAAACTACTTTATTCGTCATAGAATATTTTTCAGAAGGAAGCCATCTTTCTTTTCAGCAGCAAATGTAGATAAAAATGGAAGCCATCTTTCTTTTCAGCAGCAAATGTAGATAAAAATGGAAGCCATCTTTCTTTTCAGCAGCAAATGTAGATAAAAATGGAAGCCATTTTTGCTATCAGCAGCAAATTTCATTACTAAGAGTATATAGTAAAACTAATTATATTCCTTCGTTTATTACTGCTAATAAATCGGAAACAATTAGAAAATCTGAAAACTTTGAAAGTTCGCTGTCCCGTCAGGTGATTTAATACGTATTTCGTGAACAGTGTGTACTAAAACAAAACAAAAAAAAACCCAACTAATATCTGAGAATTATTGCCTTTGGTTCCATTAACTATATCCGACCCATCAGTTTAATTTTGGCTAAGACATTTTTTATTATTAATCATTAAACATAAAAAAACAAATTCTATTTTAAAAATATTTATTTTTTAAGTTTTGCGACGCAACATCGTTATTTACTGCTTAAAAATTTTTTTTTATCAGTTTAATTAATAATTCGTTATTATTAAAAAAAAAAACTTCATTCGTAAGACGTGTCCGCATGTGCGATTAGTTTTTCCTATTCGACTGATCAGTTTAATTGCTAATTTCTTATTATTTATTAAAACAAAATAAAAAACAAACTTATATATATATATATATATATATATATATATATATATATAAGATTCTACAACCCTAACAATTAAACGATTTGTTTTTTCCTCGATTTAGACCGATATTATGCTTTTAAGTATTGCAGTAGCCACGGCGACGCTAGTGTCGTTGATTTGAATATAACAAAAACAGGATTCTTTTCCTCTGAATTTAAAATCAT
>OY744540.1:1865000-1875000 GCA_963556195.1 Sepiola atlantica | reverse complement strand
TGTCCTTTTGCAGAGTAATAGGCAAATTAGTTTGTCGATCGCATAGACGTGCTTAGAAGACTAAAGTTATTCGAGTTTGGATTTGAAATTGGTGTTTTAATCCCATTGTCAGTGCGATAAACTTCTATAAAGAATGTATCAACACTACCACTGAAATGAGTATGATGATGATGATGATGATGATGATGATGACTAGCGGGACCCGTGGAAATTCCACGGTTGTATCCTTCATCTGTTGTCTATTGCTGCCGTGCTCACGGAAGCCTATCTCCAAAACCATCAATCTTTGATCTGGAATGGTATTGTAAAAGCAGATTAAAAAAATCGATCTATTAACAAATTGATTTTTATTTACTAATAGAGTAATCTATTTTCCGAACAATTTGCTAGATTAAGAACAGAAGAAGCAGAGAACATTTTCAGATTGAATTTGATGAATTCAGAAATAACAGTAAAAATAAAAATTAAAAAATTAAGGGGACATTTTTGGGAACTATCAGATGAAATATTTTAATAGAATTCAATCTGTGTATTGATAGTGTAAATGTTAATGCAAAAAAAAAAGGCATCACAAACAAATGGTGTCTATTGCTGCCGTGCTTAAAAATATTTCCATTCTATGGACGTCCGGCACGAACGCAGACCCCCACGCTAATATTGTACCGCCTTTGTTCAGTTTGTGACATATTTCGATTCTAATGACACCAGGCGCAAACGCAGACCTTACGATATTATTGTACCATCTGTGGACAGCACAGATACTATACTTTGATCCTAATCCGAAGGGCAAGGAAGTGGATTTTAGTTCGAGTCTCAGGTATAGAGACATCAGATGAAATTTAAAAAAAAAAACTACTTTTTTTTCCATTGCATCCTCAGTGATCTCGTCTTAAAAAAATGAACATGAAATTGCTTTAGCGTATTATTGTATCGATAACATTATTGCATCGATAACATTATTGCATCGATAACATTATTGCAGCGATAACATTATTGTAGCGATAACGTTATTGTATCGATAACGTTATTGTAGCGATAACATTATTGCATCGATAACATTATTGTAGCGATAACATTATTGCATCGATAACATTGTAGCGATAACATTATTGCATCAATAACATTATCGTAGCGATAACATTATTGCATCGATAACATTATTGTAGCGATAACATTATTGTAGCGATAACGTTATTGCATCGATAACGTTATTGCATCGATAACATTATTGCAGCGATAACATTATTGTAGTGATAACATTATTGTAGCGATAACATTATTGTAGCGATAACATTATTGCATCGATAACATTATTGTAGCGATAACGTTATTGTAGCGATAACATTATTGCATCGATAACATTATTGTATCGATAACATTATTGCATCGATAACATTATTGCATCGATAACATTATTGTAGCGATAACATTATTGCATCGATAACGTTATTGTAGCGATAACATTATTGTATCGATAACATTATTGTAGCGATAACGTTATTGTATCGATAACATTATTGTATCGATAACATTATTGCATCGATAACATTATTGCATCGATAACATTATTGCATCGATAACATTATTGCAGCGATAACATTATTGCAGCGATAACGTTATTGTATCGATAACGTTATTGTATCGATAACGTTATTGTATCGATAACATTATTGTATCGATAACATTATTGTATCGATAATATTATTGTATCGATAACATTATTGTATCGATAACATTAGGAAAGTGAAACTGCGAGGGCTGATTTGTAAAATAAATCTGATAACTTACCCACGCACCACCAAATAACAACAAAAAAAAAATGGAACCAGCTACAGAAGAATGAAGGACAGAGAAAAGGGTTGAGGAAGGAGAACATCATTTAGAACTCCATTGGAAGGGGACAGAGAGTATTGGAATCATAGGGAAACGTATTGCCACTGAAATTGTAGAGGAAGCCAACGGTTGTTAACAATGGTAAACGTTTGTTGCAATAACAAAGTGATTTTCAACGATTATCAAAAGAGGCGGGCAGTGTTGGAAATCTGAGGAGACTTATCGTCACTCAGACTCCAGGGAACACCACTATTTATTACTAGTAAGTGGAAACAACATCAGCCCTAGTTAGATAGGAACAGTGGAGGTCTTGGACTGCCAAAAGTGTTCAAGTTGGTAAAGGATAGGCATCCAGCTGGAAAATTGCCTTAAATACAATGTCTAGTCGAAATACAGCAGGAAAAAAGAAAGGCAGTGCCAGTAGCACTAATGCTGCTGGTAATGTCTTGGGCTTCGTAGATCTCAGGATACGTGGATCTTCAGGGCCTATGGATTCCATCAAGCCTTGCCAAAGACAGGAGTGGAGAGGAAGACTTAGATTTCGAGACTAGACAATCAGGCCCCACCCTCATCAGAGGATTAATTGTGGCCTGATTCAACAAATAAACTGGTTGATGATGATGATGATGATGATGATGAAGCAATCACTGATAATGACTCGCGTGAAAACTCTTAGTCCTAGTGAGTAACTAATAATTTTGAGCACTACTAGGTGGTCCGAAAGTCTTGTGAATATATACAGCAAGACAAAGCACATGTCCTCCATTCAGTTTAGTAAGGTAGAATAAGAACAATATAAAAGCAATTAATAAAAAAGTACATGCAATGAATCCAGTTTATTCACTTTCATTAACATTGTCGAAAAAATCGTGGAGTTCTGTACTATATACACCATTATTTTGTACCACAAAATGATGCGACACCATGTGTTATATTTACAAAGCTGTGCCATGGTGATTGCTGCTCGATTGCTGTTACTTTCAATCTGAAAATAAGTAGACAAACGCTAGCTTACATTTCATAGCAAGACTTTCGGACCACCCTGTATAATATTTTTTAAAATGAACCTTCGCCCCACCCCCTGCACATGATCAATGATTTTAACTGAAGGATTCTTTTTAGTTTCGTTTCCATTTCTGTTTTACGGCATATCAACATTTTTGAGTTGATTTTAATGCCCAAACGCATTAGCTATTCTAAACGACTCGTTGGTTTACTTGTTTTACTACAAAACAATAATCTAAGATAAAAAATTCTGTACCACAAAGCATATAAATAATTCTATACCACAAAGCATATAAAAAATTCTGTACCACAAAGCATATAAAAAATTCTGTACGACAAAGCATATAAATAATTCAGTTTCACTGGTGGCAATGTGGTGTAATGCTTTGGCTAGTTGATAGCCGCCAACGATTACTAAAAAAAAAGAATATTCCGTCTTTACGAAATTATTTTTTATAATAATGCATCTTGGCCTTTTGGCTGGGATCAAAGTGTAGTATATGTTCCGATGGATACTACACCCTATAGACCTGTATCGTCTTGGCTTTCGAGTCTTGATTCCACCGGTCCGTGGGTTTGTCATGTGAAGTTCTAGGCTTTGCCTCCCCTTTTTAGGGGGGGATTAAGTTTATAGCTTACTGCCTGAGGCGCCCCTACCGGGGAATGCCAACGGGGCTGCCCAGGCATTTTTTGTAGGCCAGAGTGCTCATCTTCTCGGGTGCTGGCTTTTCAAATCCCACTTTCCCGACCTTGTGTCACATCTTACCGCTGTGGGTGGAAGATAAATCTCCCCCCCCCCCACAATTTTTTTTTTTAAAGATTCATTTACGGCAAATCAACCATTTTCTGATTATTTAATGCCCAGATGCAAACACACCTATGAAGAACTACTGCAGCCATATTCTAAATAAAAGAAAGACCGCAAATATATGTATATGCCGTCTAGAACTGAACTGAACCGTACCCCACCCTGACAGCAACAAAGTCACTGTCGGTCTGATTGTTAATAACTATAGTTGCATTATTTAAACAATAGATGGGCGGAATGAGTGGGTTCATACCTTTCCCCCCAAAAGTTGTATTAGTTATGTTCAACATATTTGAGACCCTGGCAACGCTGGGTAGATCTGCTAGTAAGAGTTTTATATATTAATTTAGCTAACAAAATATATACAGGGTGGGGCACAAAGGCCTCCCACATTTAGAGTGGGCACTGTAAAGACTGCAATGGGGAGTAAAGAGACGGGGCACATCTCAATCGGTAGGCTAGGCTCTATCATTTTGTTCATCCATTATTGTAACAACCATTTCTCTTTCGACGATCACGGAGTGTCGATGGAAATGCTTCGTGTGCGTTTGATCTCGTTAAGGGGAGAGCTAAGCCTTTGGGATTTTTTTTTCTCCCTTGGATGATACTCAAAGCAAAGGATTTTCCGACATCGTCCTTGAACACTTGAGGATGTGAAGGCAACGATCAGAGTGGAAATCGACGATGACACAAGAGTCATTTGGAACTTCCGGAAACGACTCCATCAATATATTGCCAACAATGGCTGCCATGGATATTTGTTTAAAATTTGGTGGATTGAAAACAAACTATGCTACGTTTCGATATATTTTTGAGATGAGGAGTGATAATTTGTATTTATTCGGACTACTATTCTCATCTTGATTGTTAGTTTCCCAACGTTTTGGACGATGTAATCTCCGATTTTCTTCAGGTACATCTTTTCGAACTTGCCAATGTTTCTGTTGAACTCGGGAATCTGGACGGAATTTCGAACTGAAAACATTATTTAATGAAAACAGATAAAGTCGTTGATTAACAATCAGTTTAAAGTGATAGTCTTCTGGAGGTTGAAAGTTCAATCCTTACTAAAGGCGGTAACAACTCACGAATGACATAAAAATGAACACTTCTACCTGGTCATAACGGATGGAAAGAGAACACTCTACTCTGTGAAGTAAATGAATTTACCTAAAAAAAAGCTATCGAAAAAATGTATAATGTACCCAACAAATTCATTAAATTAATTATAGAAGAAAAGACATAGAAAACGATTTTTTAATGGCGTGCGTAATACACAAATCTTCTTGATAATATATGTTAAATCATAATTGAAAAATGTTTCCATATAACCAGTTATTCGAGCGGGACTAAATCACTTAAAAAAATAAATAAACTGTAGCAAAGTGTGTTATTATAACGACAATAAAATGGTAAAACAAAAACAACTAAAAAAAGGTACTTCTGCAGTTTACAGACCGTGCTATTTTTTAGATAGGATTTTAAAGTTAAATTCAATTTTTAAGATATGTTATATTGTTATTACATTTTTAGGTGAAAGTACAGAATAGTTCATAAATCCCCCCTCGCCACGTTAAGAATACGTTTCTAAATAGTAACGTTATTATTTCAGTACAGTCCGTAAACTGCAGAAGTACAAAAGAAAAAAAAACAACAAAAAAAACGGCTAGTCAGAATCAAATTTTGATATGTCAGCTTAAATGCTATTTAGGTCCAACTTTTAAGATCTCACAAGGAAACTTTATGTAGGATGAAAGGAGATTTATTAGGAGCCGGAGTTGAGGATTTGGTCTGCCGACTCCAGAACCTCCCATGCTAATAACCTTTCACCCCCAACACGTTTTATTTATTTACTTACTTAATAGGGCGTGATTTATGGCCACCCTAAACTGAGAGAAGTTTAGCAAGTGGGTAATCGCAGAATGGGGGGGGGGGGGAGACCCCCCACCCTTGTCTCCCTCGCGGTGGATATATATATATATATATATATATATATATATATATATATATATATATAATGAGGCACATTTCTCTTTGCGCCGTCAACACTGGCAACCGCGTTAGGGTTAGGGGACGACGCACACGCGCGCATCTACGGGGTATAAAACTCGATTTGTTTACAAGCATTTCCCGAGTCTACAAGTGGTAGACGCCCTTTCTTCTTTCTAAACGCTACGTGAGGTGATAGTTTCGGCGCAGCTCCTCAGCCCCTTAACCCCCCTTTTTACGCTACACGAAAAAATTTTTTTTTTTAAATAAATAAATAAATAAAACAACCCCCTTCCCCGGGTGCGCGTTCGTAGAAAAGGCACGTGGCTTTTATGGGGTACTTTTTAATAATCTAAACATGTTAACGACATGCGAAAGAAGTTAAGACAACAGTTTTTGTCTCGACAGCATTTATTTATTGCCGTACTAGCGCGGATATCCAACATTTAGGGGGTGGGGTATTTATAACAAATAGAAGCTTTTAAAAAAATATATGCGTAATTTTTCTTTTAAAACCTAACCCCTCTATCCCCCCTCCAAACAAACACACACGTACGTCCTTAATTACATTACTTTTTAACCCCCTCCCCCCATTCACTTATATTGCAACTGGTTCAATAGAATAGAAAACAAAGAAAGTCATCAGCAGCTGACTGACCTAGTTTCAGTGTTGTTTTGGGGAACAGTCACCAGCAAGAATGAAAGAACGTATTTTTTTTTCTGGCCCCTTTCCCCATGCATCAATTTGGTCCGTGGTAATCCTAACAGGAATTAATATTAGTATTTGTATTTTCTTTTTTTTTTTTTTACTATATTTTTATTTATTTATTTTTTTACTATATCCAGTTCAGGGTTTTACGGAATCCGATGTCTCTCTTTTTTCCGGCCCAGTTTTCATTTTGACGCTTCACGTGTACAATAAAACTTAAGTGTGAAACATAACTTACTGTTTTTTTTTAATAGTTTTGTTGTTGTTGTTTTTGTTGTTGAGACTGGTCAGAATTTTCTTATTTAAGAGGACGGCTCAACAAGAATTTGTTAACATTGGATTTAAAAACGATCATGCTGTAGTTAGCTGGGAAGCAGCACCGTGGTATTGTGTTCCACAGACGGTTAGTTCTAGGAAAGAAACTTTGTTCATGGAAATTCCGTTTAGTTTTAATTTGGGTAGACAGAGGAAAAAAGGAAAATTATTTACAAAGGTTGTAGCTAAACGAGTTGTTCAATGAATGTTTTACAGGGGGGGGGGATCATAGATTGGAGCTCAGTCGAGCACCTACCATGAAAATAACGATAGAGTAGAGAAAGACTAACAACCTCTCTTCTGTGAGAAAGAGGCCGTAGAGAAGAGAAGAGGACATCCCTGACTAGATTTCGAAGTCGGTGTTGTACTCTGTCAAGGCAGGAAAGGGGAGCTCTGAGCGGTACCTCCCCATATGTGGGAGCAGTACCTCCCCATCTTAGGAGGTATTTGACTTTTATACATGTAGAGGATTGCGTCAAGCGAAGCGGTAGAGTAATCCAACCATTTTTCTAGCGACCTTAGCAAGTGATTTGATGTGTTGATGGATTGGAGCTCAGTCGAGCATGGAAATAACGATAGAGTAGAGAAAGACTAACAACCTCTCTTCTGTGAGAAAGAGGCTGTAGAGAAGAGAAGGGGATAGTTGCCACTAGATTTCGAAGTCGATTTTGTACTCTGTAAAGGCCCGAAAAGAGTGCTCTGATCGACCCCCCCCACACACACACACACACGAGGTGTGGAAAGAGTACTCCATCTTAGGACATCTGGCTTTTGTGTAGTTGGGTATTGTGTAGCCTTATGTTTCTTAAGTCCTCAAATCCTATGACCTGGTTGCTTTGACGTTAACGTTTAGTATGCATAAACAGTCATTCATAATATGTCATAAACAATCGCGTCGAGTGTGACATGAATGCGGAGTTGAATTGTACTATTTTTTAATCACCCGTTCTTATGTTGAATCAATATTCACTTGCTCGACCTGCGTGAATTTCACATCACGCAAACTTATAACACTATTAAACAAAGACTTGCTTATTTTATCTCATCTCTTTTTTTTATAACTAGATTAATATTAACTAGCTGGTCCTTTTTTATTTTAGGGAAATCGCTCCAGACAAGGCATGAAGCCACTTAATGTAAGGAGCCAACAAGAACAAAATATGATTATTGCAAAAACAAGAGATGCATATTGGTATTCGTCTTGAAAAGACCCAGGCTATAGGTAGGAGGAAAACAGTCAGCAGGGAGAGAGTTCCACAAGCCTTGGAAAGAAGCTACTGGAATAGGAAGCTGTATTACAATGAGGTATCAAAACAGCGAATTGATGGAGACCACTAGACCAATGAGTCAAACGAGCTGGAACAAAAGAAGCAGGGAATAGATCACACAATTCTGAAGAACACATGCCATAATAGTATTTATAGAAAAGACTGAGACTAGCAATATCATGTCTGTGAAAGAGAGGGTGCAGAAAAGAAGAAAGTGGAGGTCCAATCAAATTACAGATACATTTCTGCACCTTATCAAGAACCCTCAAATGGGACAGAGATTCATCAACCAAAATATGACAACAGTACTCCATACACGGTTTGATAGTAGATTTGTAGAGATAGAGGGTAGGCCAGAGAATAAGTGTTTGGAGCGATAGAGAGAACCAACTTTACGAGAAGCAAAAAGAGCAATGGATCTAATGAGTTTTATTTACTTCTTTTCCAAGAGGTTAGACACAAGGTCAGGTGTGGGTTTTGATGAAAGTGTTTCTGTGGAACGAACTGGATTCGAATGGATTGCAGGAAAGATTTGATAAAAAAGAAAGACCAGGAAGTTTCAGAGTCGATTTCTCCTCAAGAGCAGAGGCTTCCATGAGAATCTCTGGAGGAAAAGGGACACGCCTATGATTCCTAATGAGAATTACACAGTATTTGAAATTAGTGCACACCCCGATTATCGTTAAATCACAAAAGTTAAGCGTTTTGAACAACTGAAGACGTATTAGATTTTTGCGATTTTTATTCTTATCTTTTAATTGTTTATAAAATTGCTTTATCTCGTATATCGCTTTTGCACGATGGGTTCTAATTCAAAGGTATACATTATAGCTTTATTTTACTTCTCTCTCTCATATATATAACTATTAACTATTGACTCTTATAGCAGTTTTTATTGAGCAATATTGTGCGTATTTTTCATAGCTTTTCTTCGTTTAACAAGATGGCTACCAAGATCAAAGTGTAGTATCTGTTCCGATGGATACTGCACCCCATAGACTGATATTGTCTTGGCCTTCGGGTCTTGATTTACGCCGATCTATGGGTCTGTCCTGTGCAGTTCTAAGAGGTCCACCCTCCCAGGCTTTGCCTCCCCTCTTTGGGGAGGAGTAAGTTTATTGCTTACTGCCTGAGGCGCCCCTACCGGGGAATGCCGACGGGGCTGCCCAGGCAATTTTTAAACCCCACTTTCCCGACCCGACCTTGGGTCACATCTTACTTGTGGGAGTAAGATAAAAACTGGCCTTGTGCCTAACTCCTGGAGAGGAGTAAATCAATACTCTTTCTAGGTAGTGATTTCTTAATCTCTCTAAATAGAGATGAATTCGATGTGAGTTGTTTCTCTTTTATATTCTTGTTTGTTGCATCGCTATGTAATTTTTTCTGATTGAGAACTTTCTGGTTTTCTGATGAGTCCATGGAATAAAGATCCGTGATTGACATACAAATATACGGTTGTTCTTCTGTTGAACGAAACGGATCCGTAATTGTACCAAGTTTTTTTGTTTTGCAAAAAAGATTGGTAAGATTAATAAAATCTTGGTCTTTGGAATGTAGCAAAATGTTGTTTATTTATATATGCTCTGTTTTTATATGCTGACAATCATCGAGCTTTCACTTTGAAAAGGTTAGTATATATAATAAATAGAAAGTATATGCACAAACATCATTTCACGCACTTATATATATATATATATATATATATATAACATTATTTGGTTTTCAAATTTTAAATATTACTACGAAAATACTTTTTTCTTAGATGTGACCAACTCTTTTAATTCAAAAAAGTGCCAACCCCACTAAATACACATTTTGGTGAAAATTTGAATAACAATTCAATGGTAATAGCATTAATTCGAGAAATTAATTTTTCGTCAAGTTATATTGATTTTATTAACACGGAATTTTAAATGTTTTTAGTAACATAAGAAATATTAAATATATTCTTTTCGAATTGTTAACATCTACGGTGACTTATTTTCAAGTTCATGGCAGTGTTTAGTACTATTTCTGCGTACGACAAAAAAATGCATGAATTTTTAGTAAAAGTGTTTTTTGTTTACACAAAAT
>OY744540.1:1827500-1860000 GCA_963556195.1 Sepiola atlantica | reverse complement strand
GTGGGGATGTGATTGGGGAAGACAGAAAAAAGACCCACAAGTGACATTTCTCATTTGCCCGTGACCTGTGACTCCTCCAAACCCAATCTTGTGACGGCCATCAATCATTTTAGGAGAAATTATTTCAATTAAACTGACAAAGAAACAAAGAAATTCAAAAAGCTAAAAGGAAAGTCATTAATTGACATTACTTCGTCAATGAAGATTCAGACTCTCTGGCTTTTGAAATGAATATATTTCAAATGAACTCGTCTACCTACAACCACTGTAAATCATTTTCCTTTCTTCCTGTGTGTACCTAAAACTAAGTTTCTTTCCAAGAACTACTCGCCCATGGAACACAATACCACAGGGCTGCTTCCCAGCTGACTGCAACATGGTCATTTTTCAGTCCAATGTTAACAAATTCTTAGTGAGCCATCCTCTTAAATAGTCAAATTCTGCCCAGTTTCACCCATCGTCTCCAATCCTCAATGTATTGTCTCACCGTTCACCTGACAAACTAATTATCCTCGAGTGGCTTTTGGGCCTTGATAAGCGATGAATCATTAGTATATATATAAAAAAAAAGCAGAAGCGTTTCACCAAACAAGGAGCAGTAAGTAAACTCTGACGACACTTCTTTTTGGTGAAACTCGGGTAACAAACCTCTAATTTATTTAAATTTATATCGGCTCTGCATGTTTATACATTGAGCACATTTTGAAATTTTCTTATTTTCTAGTCAATTTTGCGTTTGTTTCTTCGGCTTAGTTGTATAAAGATTTATTCTATATTGCCTTCCTTTCTATCTCGAAAGACAATGGATAGCTCTGTTGCCTACATAGAGAGTATAGTGAGGCAAGGGTTGCACAATCATTAACCAGACTACTCCTGCACTGGCATTGCTTGAGTTGAGTGACTAGGAGAAGTCCAGGACGACTGTAAAAAATGTCGGAATAAGCAGAAAAAGACTGGGGTTTTCCTTCTAGACAATTTGCCCTACCAAGGCTTGAAAGTCTTGTCTCTCCTACTATTTAATTCATGGTTGAATGGGAATTATGGATTCAGACCTTACCCAAGAATATTAGTGAAAGTGATACAATAATCTTAACAGAATTATAACCAGATATGCCGAACTTACAGTTCGATAGGAGGAATGGCAGACAAATTCGATGAAGCAATCCAAATAAATAGATCGATTTAAACAAATTAGTTCCATGAAAGGCCAAAGAAAGCGCTCAATCTCAGCATTGTTTGCAGTTGTTGTAGATTTCTCCTTGCCGCTGGGCTCAAATAATGCCGGTTCAGAAGCGGTGCGTTTGGAGATTGTGAAACTCTTGCTTCACTATACATTCTGAGACACCATTAAAAGAGATACCCATTATTTCTAGAGATTGAAAGGAGACCTATATATATATAGATATATATATATATATAGTATAAATTCCTTTATTTATACAAACATTGTAAGCTACATATATGCATACCTTTTGAATGAAATCGTAGCTGAAACAGGTATGCACATATGTAGCCAAAAATGTTTGTATAAATAAAGGAATTCATACTATATATATACATAGGTCTACCTGTTATTGAGCACTATCTTATAAGCACTGGAGTTTCATCGGATTAACATCTAGGAAACAACAATATAGGTACTATATATAAAATGGTTGGTGGCTGATGAGGACGGGATATAGCACGTACAATCATATGCTGTATGAAGAGAAAAAAAGTAGCGCCAGTTTTTCTCCCTATCTTTGTGATTAGTAGCTTTTTTAACAAAAATTTGTGATTAGTAGCTTTTTTAACAAAAATTTGTGATTAGTAGCTTTTTTAACAAAAATTTGTGGTTAATAGCTTTTTTAACAAAAATTTGTGATTAGTAGCTTTTTTAACAAAAATTTGTGGTTAATAGCTTTTTTAACAAAAATTTGTGATTAGTAGCTTTTTTAACAAAAATTTGTGGTTAATAGCTTTTTTAACAAAAATCTGGTCAAATATGGTCAATATTTTTAAGAACAAAAAATATTTTCAAATTAATCAATTTTAATCCTGATTAATATTTTCTTTTTTATTAGTAATGAATGGAGGAAAACGGAGAGAGTTTTTACTCTCACTATTACATCTACTCCCACTGTACTCAAGAAAAACGGGAAAATATTTAATAAGACACATTCTTAGGGAATCATCAGAAAAGCATGGGAATCATCAGTCGACTGGCGAAGAAAATCAAACACCATAACAAAACTAAAAGTTGTGGTAGTACTTTCTTTCTCTCTCAATCTGTTCAATATGAGAGAGAGAGAGAGAGAGAGAGAAAGAGAAAGAGAAAGAGAGAGAAAGAGAGAGAGACAGAGAAAGAGAGAGAGAAAGAGAGACAGAGAAAGAGAGAGAGAAAGAGAGAGAGAGAGAGAAAGAGAGAGAGAGAGAGAAAGAGAGAGAGAGAGAAAGAGAGAGAAAGAGAGCGAAAGAGAGAGAAAGAGAGAGAGAAAGAGAGCGAAAGAGAGAGAGAAAGAGAGAGAGAAAGAGAAAGAAAGAGAAAGAAAGAGAGAGAGAGAGAGAGAAAGAGAGAGAAAAAGAGAGAAAGATAAAGAGTTCAACTGGGAGCCTTCTTGGTGACAATCTTTGCTCTCCCATTTTTTGACCGCTGACTGTGTTTATCAAAATAGTTTGTTTTTATGCTTTCTTTAAAAATGTCTATTTTTGCATTAAACTCCAAACAGAATTTCAAAATGACACCTTAATTCCAAAAAGCGCACTGAGAATTACATTCCAATCTTAACCCTACGATTTTATCGGTCGACTTTTGTAATAAAATCACCCTCGCCATGGCTTACTACTTAGTCATAATAAGGTAACTAAGAACTATAATAATTTTGGTTCCCCACATGTAACTTGCTACTATATATATATATATAGCGAGTAGGATGGTGAGAGAAATGGAGAGACAGAGGGAGAGAGATAGAGTGAGATGGAAAGACGAAGGGAGAGAGAGAGTGAGATGGAGAGACGGAGAGAGAGTGAGACGGAGAGAGAGAGATGGAGAGACGGAGAGAGAGAGAGAGAGAGAGAGACGGAGAGAGAGAGAGTGAGATGAAGAGACGGAGAGAGAGAGAGAGTGAGATGAAGAGACGGAGAGCGAGAGTGAAATGGAGAGACAGATGGGGAGAGTGATAGAAAGGGAGGGGGAGAGTGATAGAAAGGGAGGGGGGAGAGAGGCGTGGGGGAGAGAGAACCGGGGAGGGGGAAGGAGAGTGAGACGGAAGGTTGAGAAAGAGACGGAGGGAAGGATAGCAACAGTGATGGAGATAAGGGGGAAGGGATAGCGATAGGGAGAGATATACGGGGAGAGAGAGAGAGAGAGAGAGATACTGACAGAGAGGAAGAGACAGACAAAAAAAGAGAAAGATAGCAACAAAGAGAAGGAGAAATAGAGAAAAAAGGGGTAGAAAGAGGACGCTAATTTAATGGAAAAATAAAATAAATGTTACACTTTGCAAAATTCTGGATTTTTTTTCAAGCCCTGGGATCTTTTACTGAAATTTAGAATATAACAGAAGAAGGAAAATGTATATTCAACATGTTTGACACTTGGACAGTAATCCCTTATGTACCTGTACAGGTGAACTGCATTACTATTCATTTGCAATTGACAATAGTGTTCATGTGCTCAATCCATTTCAAGTATTATTAGACAGTTGACACTATTACAATTCAGTAGTTTTTTTTCATGTTCGTTTTCTTTTTCTTTTCTTTTATTTGGAAGAATATGTCACAACTAAATATCTTACACGTCCATTTTGTACGCACTTGAAAGAATGTTGCATTTAAGCCAAGTTTATTACACAATTTGTTAAACTCTTATCTATGTATCTCTCCACCAATGTAATGCCAGGTAGATCTGATAGGATATTAATCATTTTGAAAAGTTCAATGAATATTTAAAACACAAAAATAGATTACAGTTGTTACAATATTTAGTTACAGCTCACCGTCATATATATATATATATATATATATATATATATATACAGGGTGGGCCAAAATAAGGGTCCTATCTTTAAATTTGAATAACTTGAATTTGAATAACTTCCACAAAATGAAGGTTAAACTCACCAAACTTTATGTGTGTGTAGACTGACCCTTCCGAGATTTTTTGAAATAAACAAAACAAATTTTAGCCGAAAAACACTTCTTAAAACTTACAAAAACTAAAGTATTGTTTTTTACACTGTTTTGAGTTTTTTAAACAAAAATAATGTTTTCTAAATGAGGGTACGTTCCTTAGGGCTAATACGGCTCATGCTTGCTTCGGAAGGGGTCCTTTACTTATTCTAAAAAAAAAAATTTTTTTAAATCAATAAATAAAAAAGTTATGAATTTTTAAAAATAGGACCCTTATTTTTGCCCACCCTGTATATATATATATATATATATATATATATATATATATATATATATATATATATATATATATATATATATATGTATAATAAAGAGAGGTAGTTTGATTGAAGCATTGTGTATAATACGTATATAGAGGAGTATTAGAAGGCTATCACAATGCAAGAAATGGAAATATGTCGGCGTTGAGAAGTAAGTGATTTTTTTAATATATATTTTTTAAAAAAATTTATAATTGTTTTTATAGCAAATCTTACTTGATTAGGCAAGACTTCAACACTGTGATGTAATGTGTGTGACCGTGTTCAATAATATATTTCAAGAAAGACCTCTTTATCAAATGGTGGGTGTTTCAAATCTCAAAAACACGTGTTTTTGAGATTTGAAACACCCACCATTAGGACTGAATCCTATATATGTATCATATGAAACGGAGCCTTTTTCGGCAGTTGAGAGTGTTTATCTGAACAGTAAGATTCCCATTCTTTGTGCCTTGTGCTGACGGCGCAGTGAATAGAAGATCTGACTTAAAAAAAAAAACGACCGAGTTTCAATCTCAGCTTGAAGCACTTGCATGTCTAGCCACACTGAAAACTGATACAGTAAAATAGTGTCTATGGATGACTACATATATGTAAAGACATACTGTTTCGCTGTATCACAACTCTTCAGTGCGGCTAGACATGCGAGTGCTTCAGGCTGAGATTAAAACCCAGTTGTTCTTTCGACAGAAAAAAACTTTTATCCATTGCGTCATATATATATATATATATATATATATATATATATATATATATATATGTATATATATATATATGTATATATATGTATGAGAGAGAGAGAGGAGTATTAGAAGGCTATCACAATGCAAGAAATGGAAATATGTCGGCGTTGAGAAGACAAAAACAAGTGATTTTAATTTACATATTTTTTCAAAAACATTTTTTAAATAATTTTTTCCTATATAGCAAATCTTTCTTGATTAGGCAAGACTTCAACACTGTGATGTAATGTGTGTGACCGTGTTCCATAATATATTTCGAGGAATACCTCTTTGTCAAATGGTAGGTGTTTCAAATTTCAAAAACGTGTGGATGGCAATATTGCTTATAACGCAGTAAATATTAATATCCACAGCAAATGTAATAAAACTAAAACTATAACTAATTTTTTTTGTAGTTATCCACGGACACGTGTTTCGCAGTTACTGCGGCTAATCAGTGTGGCTGACTATGGCTGTATTAAAATATGAATATTATATATATATATATATATATATATATATATATATGGTGCACCAGAAAAATGGCACAGTGAAAATGGCACAAAGCAAGAACAATTCGGAAAATTATGATCGTTCTTGGCTAGGCTCCCTCTTTTTTGCATAGGGCCTATCCCCACCCCACATATTTTAAAATCAATATTTTAAAATAAGTATTTACTCTGTTGTTTTCAAGCAAATAAAATCGACGTTTCGAAATTTTTTTTCTTGGGGGGTGGGGGCTACGTTTTCTCACCTCTAGTTTTAAATAGGGGCCAAGCCCATCCCCATTTAAAAATAAATAAAATCGAGTTTTCTAAGGTTTTTTTCTCTAGGGATTAGGGCTAGGTTCCCGTCTCTGTAGTTTTGCATAGGAACTAAGCCCCCCCCCCCATTTTAAAATAAGTATCTATACACTTGGTAAAAGTGCAGAATAGTTAACAGTCGGGAAATCGTACTAACAAAAAAAAGACTTATCTCTAGTGCAATAGAATGTAATTATATACCAACCTGTATACTTTTAACATGCCGAAACTGTTTCTAAGTTTGTTTATTTCTAAAAAATTTGGTAGATAATTAAATTCTACTGCGTTTGGTATAAAGAATTTCTCGACTGTTAACTATTATGCCCTTTTACCATTTCCTCTGTTGTTTTCAAGTAAATAAAATCGATTTTTCTAAGTTGAGGAAGGAGGCGCTAGGCTTTATAGCTTTAAACAGGTAGTTAGCCCCTCTCCTAATATTGAACATTAAAGTTGCTTTTTTTGTTTTTGTGTTATTTATTTGTTTATGTATTTTAAATACATCGTTGTATTGCAGCACACATCTTTCAGTGATTTATTAATTAATGTTTTTTGTTTGTTTTTTCTGCGTGGTAAATTATTATTATTTAATAGTAAATAAAAAAATTATATTTGTCGTAAATGCATAAGTCTCAACGTAGAAAAAAAATCAGTATTATTGTAGCTAAACACATACAGCAGCTGAGTCACCTTCATTAAGAGATTCTACTTTTTTAGATGATTACGTTCACACGAAAAAAAATGAACAAGAAACAGAAATAAAAACTTGGTACGTGCAAAATGTAAAAAACAGTTTGACCCTCCCTTCACTTAAAAATTCACCAAATTCAAGAAAATCAACTAATTTTAATGAAATTTTCAGCATTAATTAAGCAACGATCACGGAATATAATGAACCTATTTTTTTTTAAATCTTAGAATGAATACAGTTGGGCGGTTTTGAAATTTTGGTTTCGGTATCGGTTTCGTTTTTCTTCCCTTAAAACCACGGTTTACGGTTCGGTTTTTCGGTTTAAAAAAAAAAAAAAATTTTACTATGGAAGCTATTCATTCTCTTGTGTGATGATTAGTTATTATTAATATTTGTTTTTAAGACAGGGTATAACACTTTATAGACATGCGTAAAAGACTAGTAGTACACCCGAAAACCGTGCCAAGGTAAAAGGAAGGATGGTTAAAAAAAAGTAGAGATTATTAATTCACCTAAAGTCATTTTTTAAGCTTTAAGGTAATTTTAGTCATAGAATTCATGACTTGGATTAAAGTTTAATAATTAAACTTTCGAATAAATTGTCAACTCTAAATAAATACCATATTAACAATTTAGTAAAATATAAATCGTTGCATAGTCTACTTTTTGAATAACCCATTTTTAGGAGAGAAAACGGTATACTTGAGAGATAGTTCTCTAGAAATGACAATTTATGTATGAAGTGGCTTTTCAAAAGTAAACAATGAAATTCCTAATGTTTAAAATAGTTTTTTAAATCCGAATAAAGTGATACTAGCATTGGCAACTACTTTTTTTCTTTTTAAATGTTTATACTCGCTCGCTACTTTTCGTTTATTTACTTTTACAACAAGTATTTTTTTTTAATTTCATTTTAATAACTTATTTTTTTTAGATAACTCTGAAACAAACAAATAATTATTTTACAATTTTGAGTTGAATCAAATAGATTTTCGACATCATACGGAACGCGTTTGATTTTTTCTTTTTCATTTGAAAATAGTTTATGCTAAAAATACGATGTCATTTTGTCTGTCGTATTTCTCTTTTTTTCATTTGAAAATTCAAAATGTTAATGATAAACAAACTGTGAACAAAGATTTCTTCCTACAAGTCAATTAAATGTTTTTATCATATATTTGTTCAATCTGTCCTCTTACTAATATAACATCTGTTGGTAATATTCAATTTTATTCAAATCGGAAAATCTTTTCAACCGTGTTTCCTTGTATATGGTGGCTTACTGTAGTAAAAACACAATACCGAACGGTTACGGTTTAAAAAAAAACCGATTCGGTATGGTGACGAAACCGAAAAACCGCGGTTTTCGGTAAAACCGCCCATCTCTAATAATGAGCCTATTTTTTTTTTATCTTAGTGCAAACGGATTGTTTAGTGAAAACAAAATACACCGTTACTAAAGTTACATTTTTAAGTACTAATAAAAAAAATGCGTGAATTAAAAAAATTTTTAATGAAAATAAAGCACTCTAAAAAACAATTTTTTTATTAAATATTTCTTATATATTACGAAAACCCTCTCTAAATTCCGTGTTAATAAAATCAATACAACTCATAGAAAAATTAATTTCTCGAATTAACGATATTATCATTGAATAAAAGCATTGTTTAGCGATATGTTCACCCCCCCCCCAAAAAAAAATCATTGCAAAAAATATTTCATGTGATTTTAATAACAGTTTCCGAGAAAATTTAAAATGCGATATTATTATATTTCCCCTTTGCGCATAAACGTGTAATCAGCATAAGAAATGATTTTTATAATCTTGAAAAAAAAATTAAATAAATAAATAAATAAAAAAAAAACAATTAAATAAAAAAAAATTAAAAAATTGAAAAATTGGGTCGTTACCCCCCCACCCCAAATAATTTTAAAATGGGATAATTTCTACTAACGATTAACTTGAAGATTTATGGATGCCCAGTATCGTAATAAACAGACAAGATCTGCACCGTCACCATCAAAATAAAAAATAAAACAGCATAACAAAGAAATGTAAACAACCTCGTTTTGCTCAAATTTTGAAAAAAAAAATAAATTGTTGGTCTTAATTGTATTTCTTGTCTTGAAATAAAATTCTAATTTACTTTTTCAAGTTTTGAGAATCGAATTTTAATTCAATGTTTCAATCGCTGGCGGCCAAATCTTTTTCCATGCACCAAAAATATTTTTACGACCTAAAAAGTTTTATTACATACAAAAAAACAAAGTTTTTGATACAAAAATAACCATGAACATTTTTTTATGAAAAAAAAAATCGCTTAAAACAAACTAAAATATATTGGTCGATATTTAAAGAATTTTAATTATCTTATTGTGAAATAAAATCTCATTGAGTTCAATGAAATATTAAATGGCCTTAATAAGTTAAAAAAATAAAGAAAATTTGGTATAATAATTATACAATTTCTGTAGACTATTACAACATCATATCCTTTTTATGAAAGTAAACATAATAAAATTATATATTATTGCGATTATGAGCTCCCATATAATCTCTGAATGTCGCTAACAATCTTGTTTACATTTCATCGCTTACAAATTTAATCATTACTCGACATTTTGGGGATAATTATGCAATTTTTAGTAAAAAGTATGTACATTTTTTAATACAGTGTCTTAAGACTTTAATTTACTAATTAACTTTGAAATAATTTCAGATAATTGATATTTATCTTTCAAAGAGATTTTTAATGAATTTCTTAAAATTTCAACTTCACTGGGGTTTTTATTAAATATCTTTTAGCCAACGTGAGAACAGTTTTCATTTAAAAAATTATTTTCACGTGTAAACTTTTTTTTTAGAGATTAAGTTTACGCTTTTATCTTAAAACACAATCAAAATTTAAATGGAAACTAATTAAAATAATTCTGATCAGCCTGTTTTAATAACCACACTCCGTATAAACCACGGCCATTTTTGCACGTACCTGAAAAACAATTATTTTAGAATGTAGATAACCAATTGTTTTTTGGGTTTTTTTGGGGGGGTATGAGAGATAAATTCCGTGCATTTTACTTTTGAGGTCGATTACATGTGGTTTTGCGACTTTACCAGTGGGACTTAGTGTTAGTGGTAAAACAATTAGTTACTGCCTTTAAAAAGTTTGAATGGCCTGAATGATGAGATCTTAGTTTCTAATAACTATTGATCGATAACATGGACATGTCACTGTAGCGACTTTTTGTACATGTCTGTATAAATAAAAATATTTATATAAATAGCTCTGTTTATTATTGAGCACTTTTTTTATAAGCCCGTTTGAAATTCTGTGGATTTTTAGCCTGTGGATATCTACTTTACCTGGATTACTAATATATATATATATGTGTGTGTGTGTGTGTGTGTGTGTGTGTGTGTGTGTGTGTGTGTGTGTGTGTGTGTGCGCGCGCGCAGACACACACATTTTCTCATTCTTGTTTTCTGACAAAGTCCTGGCTTCCTTTACTCACTCTCCAGCCTATTTATAAAAATTATTTTTTAAAAAGTCGTAGCGGCCGGAGATGGAAGCTAAATTTCCTGCCTCTCCAAACATCCCGTCCGTCCATTACACGAGCAAGCCGCCGCCGCCGCCGCCACCACCGCCGCCGCCGTTGAGTCGTTTAGAAACGAATAACAAAGATTTATTTATTTAAACAAGATCCACTTGGCATGACAGCTCCTCTCCATTGACTCCTGACACTCCTGGCAAATTGACAGCCATACAGACAAGACACACCCCACCTTTTCGTACTCTCTCTTTCTCCCACGGACCCCTCCTCCCCCCTCTCTCCTGCCCCCCCCCCCTCATTCTTATGGAGGAGAAAGGGAGAGCGAGAGACTCGCAAACTGGCACTTGCCATGCAAGGACAAGTTTTCCCATGTCCCGAACCAGAACACAAAAAAAGGTGGGGTCAGATCTAGTTTTCGTCGAGAAGATTGGATCGTCGCTGGATCGAATCAGGCAAAATCCTCGTGGACCGGTAAAGGCCGGCATCCAATCAGGAAATTGCCAGCAAACATTTGTTCATTTACTAGGGGTGACAATATTATAAAGACGATCGAAAGTAGAAATTATGCTTTGCCAGTGTTCACACTAATATTCATATGAAATAACGCGTCAATCGAGGAAGTTAAGAGTAAAAAAAGAGAAAAAAAAAGAAAAA
Source organism: Sepiola atlantica (assembly GCA_963556195.1). Classification (NCBI taxonomy): domain Eukaryota; kingdom Metazoa; phylum Mollusca; class Cephalopoda; order Sepiida; family Sepiolidae; genus Sepiola; species Sepiola atlantica. The sequence continues at coordinate 1,849,150 of OY744540.1, read as the reverse complement.
GAAAAAGGAAAAAAAAAGAAAAAAGAAAAAAGAAAAAGGAAAAAAAAAGAAAAAAGAAAAAAGAAAAAGAAAAAAGAAAAAAGAAAAAAGAAAAAAATAAAGAGAAAAAAAAAGAGAAAAAAAAGAGAAAGAAAAAAGAAAAGAAAAGAAAAAGAAAAGAAAAAGAAAACGTCCCCTACTGGAAAGTTAAAAACAAACAATTATATGATTATTAATACGAACACTGGCGAAGCATAAATTTTTCCATAATTTTTGACGGAGAGTGTAAACTCACTATTATGTATATATATATTTTTCAATATTTAATTAAACAGTGCTCAATACGTGAGTAAAGTTTAGTATATGGCCCCCCTTCCGCGAATGAAACAAACGTTTCTGTATAGTTTACTTGTCATAAGTACATTTTCTTTATATATATATATATATATATATATATATATATATATATATATGAGAGAGAGAGAGAGAGAGAGATTAATTTTAACGTACATAAAAGTTATGTACGTAAAAATTATAAAATATATATCAAATAAAAATAATGACACGCCCGATTAAGGGCAACTTAATGCAATATTCTGCATATTCTTTACGGCTTAGGAAGCGGAAAAATACTAAAAAAAAACAACGCTGTTGTATCGCCAGTAAAAACAATAACCAAGCTAATTTATATATATATATATATATATATATATATATATATATATATATATATATATAAGAGATAGAGATAGGAATTTGAATTTGAATTGGCGGCTCGACATTAAAACAAATGATACCGGATGTTAGACATTAAATACGTTTTCTGAAGATAATAAAGAAGGTGTTAGAAGGTAAAAGGAAAGAAAAACGTATACATCGGTGTAGAAAGCAGAAAGGAAAAGTTAAAAAAGAGAAAAGTCTCATTATGGAAATAGAGTGAATGCGAGGGATGCCCGACCTCTCCTTCCTTATTCGTCCGACAGTTTTGCACTAGTTAACTAGTGTAACGAGACGGATATATATATATATATATATATATATAAATTTGCCCAGATGGGTCCGAAAGTACTTGGAAGACAGATGCAAATTATGGCAAATTCATCAGCCAATTCCCATCCGAAACTAAGATCCTAATTCGGACTATTGAAAGGATCTACCAAAGGATATTTAGACACAAGTTGTCTAATATATATATATATATATATATATATATATATATATATATATAGAGAGAGAGAGAGAGAGAGAGAGAGAGAGAGAGAGATTGCTCTTCATTATAGTGTGAAATTCAGATATTTTTGTAAGTTACGGAAGCCATCTCTCTCTCTCTCTCTCTCTCTTCTCCTCGTAAGAGTGCATGCACAGAGAGTCAATAATGAAGCGAGGATTGCGCAATCCCCATCCCCACTCGAGTCCAATGGCAAGGAGAAGTTCAGGACGACTGAAAAATGCCGGGATAAGCAGAGAAAGACTATTTAGGGAGTTTTCCTTCTATAAAAGGCTTCACGGTCTAGTCGGCAATTTTTAAACCCCACTTTCCCGACCCGACCTTGGGTCACATCTTACTTGTGGGAGTAAGATAAAAACTGGCCTTGTGCCTAACTCATGGAGAGGAGTAAATCAATACCCGACAATTTAATCCATAGTTGGAGCGATAATTATGGATTTATATATTTCCCAAATATATATATATATATATATATATATATGAAATAGTAACTCTGTGTCCGCCTGATCTTTGTGTCTTATGTTTACTCAAACCGCTGGACAGAATTGCTTAAAAATTGGCATGTAGACTACTGACCTCTCAGTGAAAGTCATAGGCTATATAAGAAATATATCATTTAAAGGCTTGGGGTTCGCCCCTCCCCCAGACTGAAAACTGTTTTCCCTTAAATTCAAATGAAATTTAAACCATAGGTAAATGACCAAAAATGATGTCTATTCCCAAAATTTCAGCAAATTTTGATAATATTAAGAGGGTCCCGGGGACACAAGTAACTTATCTTGCCTTTGGTGGCATATTTTTTTGTTTTTCACCCCTCTTTTTGTTCTGTTAGTTACAGTAACAAATACCCGGAAGTTCTTTCTAATTGACACGTTTAAAGGCTTCAAAATCACTTTCGAATTTCGAACAATCACGCGATGGCCATTTTAATTCATGAAAAAAAACAAAAAACAATGTATTTACTTTGTGATCGTTCTGAATTAGAAAGTGATTGTCAAGTCTTGAAAGTAGAGTTTCTCAACCGGGGACCCTCGGAACTCTAAGGGGTCCACAAAAGAAAGGGAGATAATGCACTTTTTTTTACTTAATTTCATATACGTAATATTATTAAAAACGCACACAATATTTTTGGTCATTGTAATATAGTCATTATCATATTTAACCTATTATGTTGCTAAAAAAGTATAACAATCTTTGGGAATATATTTAGTTTTGCCTGTACGGCGCTAGTATGGGACCGCCTTTACTAGGCAATGCCCACTCAGCGGACGGGGCCCGTACATGACCGATTCATGTACAAAAAGGATATGCTTGCTATTTAGCACTGGGAGGATGATATCATGCTGAACGAACATATTCTACACTGAGCCCCTAAAAGAGGAGGTAATGACTGGGAGCATAGTATCATGACGAACGCCCCCCCCCAAAGGAGGAGTTAATGCTTGGGAAGATAGTACACTACCCCCCCCCAAAAAAAAAAGAAGATATTCATGGAAGGATGGTATTATAGAGAACAAAAATATACTATACTGCCCCAATAACAGGAGGTAATACCTGGGAGAATCGCACCTATAAAAGGAGTATGAGTATGGTTTCATGGAAACAGAACAACTACTACACTACCCCCAATCTTCCCCCCCCCCTACAAAAATGGAGACGGTAGTCCCTGGGAAGATTGTCTCATGACATGACACCAACACAGATATTACACTACTCCCTTCCCAAAAGAGGATGTAATACCTGGGAGGATGATCTCATTCACTAAAAAGGGAGGAGGTAATTTCTGGGAGCACGGTCTTATGACAACGAAACGATACTACACAACCCCTTCACCCCCCATTAAAATATAATAAAATAATAGATTAAATCATTTTTTTTTACATTCATTTAAAAATGCCTAGCCATAAAAAAACATTTTTTGGTTACTTGGCCTTTTGGCTAAGATCAAAGTGTAGTATCTGTTCTCAGCATCCCAGCAACTTCAGACGTTTTACTATCGACGAAAATAATGCGTATACAAAAGAAAATATGACAATTCAAAATTACAACTGTATATTAAAGAATATTAATTTATTAGAAGCTGTTTATAAAATAAATATGCAAATTAAGAAGACCTAAATATGTTTGAAGGTATTTGCAGTTTCCTATATATACGGTATTTCAGATGTATATGTTGTATCGATAAGTGTTAGATGGATATATTCCGACCCAGAAAACATCAATTATTTCCCCTTTGTCATAAATATTACTCATGGGATGTGAGGACTAAAGGACAAAATAAGGGAAGTTAGTCACTTTCTACTCTCTTAATATAGGGATGGAGCTGAGACTTGTGTTCACCCTACAGTGACTACAGTCTTTGTGAGAAGTCGTCCGTTTCAGTCTCAAACAAGTCTTGCGTTTGGGATGTGTTACTGATAGATACTTGTTGATGTTGGTGTGCTTGAGAAGCGTCTCCGTTTTCGCTATACGCTAGCTGACATCGCGGGAAAAGGGAGCAAACGAAAGATCCCAGATTTTACAAAAAGACAAAAACAAACAAACAAAAAAACGCTAAATATCCAAATTTTACAAAAAGACAAAAAAACAAACAAAAAAAAACGCTAAATATCCAAATTTTACAAAAAGACTAAAAAACAAATAAAAAAAACGCTAAATATCCAAATTTTACTAGCTAAATTCCAAACGATATCTCCAGATCTAGCGAGAAAAGCTCTAAATCGGAAACACTGGACTGTCGAGCCGTAAACGGAGACACGACAAGTTTAAAGGCAACAAACTTTAATTTTCGAATGCGACCCTGTCGTATCAAAGAACCAGCAATTCGACATATACGATTAATTGAACACAAGTTGATATTTTACCGACAGTTGGCGGTAAATTGTGGATTCTTTCCATTCTCAGCAGCGGTAAAATGACTATACTAGATCCGTAAGGATTTGAACTTGGAATAGTTTTTTTTTCCGGCACTTATTTGTTGCGAAGGAGAGAGATTAAAAAGGGTTGGAAAAAGAGAGATGGAAGAAGGGTTGTAGGGAACAGGAGAGAAAGAGAAAGAGAGAAATAAAGAGAGAGAGAGAGAGAGAGAGAGAGAGAGAGAGAGAGAGAGAGAGAGAGAATAATGTGTAGAGAAAGAGAATGGTGTACCCTAACCCTAAAACATGAGGGGGGAAGAAAGAAACACCATAAAAGAGTTGCACTCTTTCTTTTACTTTTTTAATTCCAGAAACAAATCGTATGACTATCGGAAAAATAAGACAAACTCTTCTAGACCTCCCAATAATATTAATATATAAAACAAACAAAACTTAAATAAAGGGGTTAGAAAGGAAAGAGAACAAAGCCAATCTCAAACCCCGAATCGCAGATCTCAACCAATCAGATGCCGCCCCCCCCCCTCTCTTTCTTCCCGGTGGACCGCTCTTCCTCCGACTCCACCCGCTATTGTTTTCATTGTCCGACTCCTCCGAATCAACGCACTCAAAAAAGAAGCTTCACCAGTTTGTTGTGGGGAAGGGGCAGGCATTTTCCTTTCCCTTTCTGTCAAATAATCGTGTCACATGGCAATCGAGAAAAGACCAAGGAGACAGATGCACCAAGAACAAACTAACCCCCCCCCCCATCTTATACATGAAGGGATTTCAATTGAATTATTTTAGAAATAAATGAATCAAACTTCAAATTAGCACGTGTAAATAAATAAAAACATGAAATTCCATATAATGACGACAGAATCATTTGTGAATATTGTTTTGCGTATTTTTTTAAATATTTATTTTGCTCATTTTGCCTTTTTTGCTTATTTTTTACTTTTTTGGCTCATTTTGCTTATTTTTATTTTTTTTGCTCATTTTTACTTTTGTGCTCATCTTGCTTATTTTTACTTTTTTGCTCATTTTGCTTATTTGTACTTTTTTGCTCATCTTGCTTATTTTTACTTTTTTGCTCATTTTGCTTATTTTTATTTTTTTTGCTTATTTTTACTTTTTTGCTCATCTTGCTTATTTTTACTTTTTTGCTCATCTTATTTTTACTTTTTTTGCTAATTTTTACTTTTTTGGCTCATCTTGCTTATTTTTACTTTTTTGCTCATCTTGCTTATTTTTACTTTTTTGCTCATTTTGCTTATTTTTATTTTTTTTTGCTTATTTTTACTTTTTTGCTCATCTTGCTTATTTTTACTTTTTTGCTCATCTTACTTTTACTTTTTTTGCTCATTTTGCTTATTTGTACTTTTTTGCTCATTTTGCTCATTTTTACTTTTTTGCTCATCTTGCTTATTTTCACTTTTTTGCTCATTTTTACTTTTTTTGCTCATTGATGTTTATTATTCCCTTTGCTTATTTATTCTAATTTTATTCATTTTGTGTTTTTTTTAAATTTTTATTCATGATTTTGATTATTTTTTAAATTTATTTTGCCTATTTCGATTTTGTTTATTTTATTTGCTTTCCTTATTTTGTTGATATTTTTAACTCTTTACATTTTGTTCACTTTCATTTTTATTATTCTGCTTATTATATTTATTTTAGAAAACATCCAAGAGGTTTACTGCGAAATGAGGTCATGGTTATTGTTGATTTTTAAAAAATTCAATGACTAATGAGTTCGATCCTCATGTAACGTTTAGTCTTGAATAAATAATTATTTTAATAATGAATATTTAAATATTATCTACATACGTATACGTTTCATCCTTGCGGAATCATCAGTGCAGAGATAATTATTTAAACCACGATTCAAAACCCGGAACAAGAGTCACATTTGACTCCAATTCCGAGCGCTCCAACCAATGAGGCTACCATGGACGAGATGAGAAATAAACCCTATTTATGTCTAGAGAAGGCGGACAGCTATAGTCAGCCGTCATAACAGTGTTCAACAGAAAAGACTTGCATGTTTAGCTTAGATTTATTTACTCATTAAAGGGCCCAGCTGAGAAGGGCTACAAATAATTATTTTAATAATAAATATTTAAATATTTTTTTACATGCGTATACGTTTCATCCTTCAGGAATCATTAGTGTAGAAATAACCATTTAAACCAGTCGCTCGATTCGAACCCGATATATATATATATATATATATATATATATATTCAAGACTTTTTATGTAATTTTATACCATTTCAATGTTATAAAGGACAGATTTACGTCATTTCATAAAACTTATTTTTTATTCAGCATACAATTGTTTTCTGATTGTTATAGCGGATGATGACTGATTAGAAATATAAATAGATAAAAGGACAAGATACATATGTTACCACATCGATACAATGTTCTATGTGAATATACATTCAGTCGGTGTCATATGATAACGCAGGGGTAGAGGCTCCAACTGTCAGCTCGACGGTTGAGTTTCAATTCCGGCTTGAGGCACTAGCTGGTCTAGCCGCACTGAAGAGCTGTGATACAGCGAAACAGTCTGTGTATATATATATATATATATATATATATATATATATATATATATATATGTTGATAGTGAGTACTGATTATAGTTTAGGCTTTGATCGCCTAGTCTTTTTTTATGTGTTTTTGCTTTGTTTTATATAATTAGCACTGAAGATAGCCACACCAAGAAATAAGTGCACAGGAGCATTTTACAAATATATTGGTACTTGACGAAACAATTGTATGCTGAATAGAAATAAGTTTTATGAAATAACGTGAATCTGTCCTTTATAACATTGAAATGGTATAAAACTACATAAAAAATATTGAATATAGCAGAGCTCTGGCCTTAAACTATTGAGCTATTATAATTACTTTGTTATAAATTTATATTTGAATAGAAATAATTCTGAATATAAATTAAAAATACACACACACACACCTTTTTCTCTTACAACCAGCCACAGTATCCCTGCTCACATCCACCTTTCCACTCTTCTCCACTCAGGTTCATAAACATTTACTTTTCATTCCTCACTACTGACTCCACTAAGTTCGGACGTCAGCCCTACTGTTTTCTCCAGTAGTGGCTACTACTTTCCTCCCTTCTTCCCATAATGTCAACCCTATATGTGCACGTACTTGCATGACATTTTTATTTATATTATCATCCTGATGAAGTCTTATAAATAAAGACGAAACGTTGATGTACACATAAAAAACATCCCTTTTTGGTTTTCCTTTTTCATTTTCCCATATATATATATATATATATATATATATATATATATATATATATCAATTGACAATATTCATTAGTTTGATTGGTTTGGTTGTTTGGTTGTTTTGTTTTACGGCATATCAACCCTTTTCAGGTTATTTAATGCCGAATGCAGTCATTTTGGTGAAAGTTTTTATGCTTCAAGTTGTTTATATCTTCAAATATTTATTCATGGTGCCTAGTTTGGTTGTCCCGCTTTACGGCACATCAACCCCTTTCAGGCCACTCAATGCCGAATGCAGTCATCCTGGTGAAAGTTTTTATGCTTCAAGTTCCTCACACGTTCACATATTCATTGATGGTGTTTGGTTTGGTTGTTAAAGTATATTTGTTTTCTTCTCTTTTTTGTTTCTTTCCCCTTTTAATATCTGTTTCTATTTAACCCATAGTTGGGACCCTAACAGGTACTACCACTCCGGGTCAGGGTGGACCTGGGAGCAATGGTAATTAAGAGGAGGCTCCACATTCCCCTAAGTCCGTAAGCCGGATCTCACCATCGGATGTAGTTTAAGGTCATATCCAGGACCGGGAGTAGGGTAGGAAAAATAAAAATAAAAAAGGGGAGGGAGAAAGGGAGAGGGGCTGTTGTTTTTGTTTTTGGTTTTGTAGAACATAATTAAGTTTTACAAAAAAAAGAAAACAAAAAACGTCAATGTAGGTGAATTTCGTCTCAGGGAGCTACAGGGCAGCCTGATCTGGTATCACCAGTCATTAGTTTGATCTTCCATTGATCATTTATTGTGTCTAAGAGGAGGTAAATAAAATACTCCAGAGATTGATTATAGAACGCCGTAGTATGCATACCAACCCACTTACAGATGTCGTAATATATAATATTTAGAAAAATGCATGCATACAGTTCCATGTTGACACCTTGTAATAACCATAAAAACAAATTCTATGTTTAGATCTTTTTTATTATTTTCCCCAGTTCAGAAAATAGTGTGCATGTTTTTATGTATCAAACTTCACCCAATACTGGTGGAAAGTGTTGTTTTTTGACAGAGATTGCACCTCTATAAGACATCAATATATGGCAGTACACAACTATAAAACGACGTATATCTGACACATGGAGAGTCTCCAGGCAGCTTTCAACAATTTTACAAAACGCTGTAATCCTATCACATGCGAGAGTTGCAGCATGCAACCCACATATCCGACCCGTATGGCTGTGAAACATGGTCAACGACAAAACGTCAGAACGACATGATCCTGACTGCAGCGAATCGCATGGAGAAAAGTGTCTATCTCACTCTACAGGCCTGGTACTGCCACGTCGCCAAAAATGCTCCAAAGTGTGTTCCACATTGCCGTCGTTACCCAAAGCCACGTAGTTAACCGCTTAAGACGTGGAGGGGGTCAGTTGATGACGACCTCATCCTAACGAGCGGCACAAGCGAAATGGCAGCAGACAGGAAAAGTTGGAAGTCATTCACGAAACGTCTAACCTTAAGCACAAGACAAAACGAAAAATGAAAATGATAATTTAAAAAAATCCACCCTGCATGCAAACGACAAGAGCACGTTTATCGGCGACACTTCCCCAACGACATTTATGCTGTTAGGAAAACTAGAGTTCAAGATGGAGAGAGAGGATGTCAGTTTGCAACGAGTCATCGTCTAGTAAAGTTCTGGTTCCGGTAAGGAAGATTATTACAATGAAGACAATTTTAAATAATGGTATAAAAGGCTCAAAATGTAAGGAAGATAACTTCTATTTTAAAGGTAAAAATATCAGTAATCTCCTTTAGATTTTGAGCCCTTTTTTTTCATCACTTTATGACACATTTTTTCTAATTTTAACAATTTAAACTGAATGCCGGGTAGGTACACATAGTAATAATGATAAAAATGTGTGAGTCACGTAGAGGCTTGCAACACACACACACAGACGCACGAAAAATGGTCGCACAAGTTTATCAATATAGAGATTGTTATAAAAATCTGTCATCTCATCGCAAGTTCTTTATAGATAAAAGATAATTCAACATTTTTTTTCTTTAAGATACAAAAAGATTACGAGAATAAAGAAAAAAGAAATGAACTTTTATTCAATTAAAAAAAAAAGTTTTATTCGTTGTAATGTGTTGCTTTTTCGGTAAAAAGGGTGTTAGAGTGAGTGAAATAATGTCAATTTGAAGAAAAATACATTTTTGAAAAAGAAGACAAAAAAGACCTTTAGATTGAAACGAAGTCGATATATTGTTTGGTGTATGAAATAAATAAATAAAGAAAGAAAGAAAGAAATAAAAAAAGAGTGGGGCTTATAGATGTGTTACTACGCGTTGTAGAGTTTAGGGCGAAAGTAATTGCTGGTATTTGTTGAATGGTGTCATCTCTGTTTTAGAGGGAAGATGGGAGGGACGGATAGTACTTACAAGAGAAAGTTGAAAGGAGAAGAATGTACGGGGGGGGGGGGGGGAGAAATAAAGGGGATAAAAAGACGAGAAGAAAAAGAAGAAGGAAAAGAACAGGTAAAAAAAAAGAGGGGAAAAAAAGAGAAAAGAGGAAAGGAAGAGAAAAGGAAGATGGGAATAAGAGGACAATTGGAGAAAGTGGAGAAAAGGAGAAATAAGAAGAAAGAAAGGGAAAGAATAGAAAAAGAAAAAAGGGGATAAAAGGGAAGAAAGAGATGAAAGGAGAAGAGAAAGGAAGAAAAGAGACAAACACAAAGGGGAACAGAGAGAAAGAGGAGAGAGAAAGAGAAAAGGGAAAGAAAGGGAAGAGGAAAAGAGGAAAAAGGGAGAAAAAGGAAAAAAAGGGAGAAGAGGAAGGATGTGTTTTCGGACCGATCCCCCCCCCCCCTCTTTGTTTCCCCTTTTTCGCAGGGATGCTTCATCGGTGGCAACATGTGATTCACGACGAGATTTCCGTTGTAGACAATTATAATTACACGAATATTTAAAAGAAGAAAAAAAAGATAAAAATTCTTTCGACACACAAGTGCAATATTTACTCAAAAAGACATTTTTTGGTTTGACATTGTAATAATAGCAAGTCTCCAATTCATTTTGACACGACCTTGCTGACCCCAATAAGTGGGGGTAGGGGTAAAGTTGGCTGAAAGGCGAGGATGAAAATGTCAGTGTTGCGTGTCATGTGCGGCCGGACTGAGGACCCTCGGCGGACAGCGTCAACCCCGGCACTCGAGACATTTGAACTAATTAGCAACCAGGGGTTCGACAAGGGATTGGGAAGGGGGGGGGGGGAATAGTGACACAGTTTATGTAGGTAAGACTTTTAGAGAGAGAGAGAAAGAATGAGATAGAGAGAGAAAGAGAGAGAGAGATGAAAAGCAGAACGAGAGAGAGACGAAAGAGAGAGGCGAAAGAGAAAGAGAGAGTGAGAAAGAGAATGAGAGTGACGAAAGAGAAAGAGAGAGAGAGAGACAGAGAAAGAGAGAGAGAGACAGAGAGAGATACAGAGAAAGAGAGACAGAGAAAGAGAGAGAGACAGAGAGAGAGACAGAGAGAGATAGTGAGAGAGAGAGAAAGAGAGAGAGAGAGAATGAGAGTGACGAAAGAGAAAAAGAGAAAGAGAGAGAGAAAGAGAGACGAAAGAGAGAGGCGAAAGAGAAAGAGAGAGACGAAAGAGAAATAGAGAGACGAAAGAGAGAGGCAAAAGAGAAAGAGAGAGAGACGAAAGAGAAAGAGAGAGAGAGAGACGAAAGAGAAAGAGAGAGGCGAAAGAGAAAGAGAGAGACGAAAGAGAAAGAGAAAGAGAGAGACGAAAGAGAAAAAGAGAAGTGAAAGAGAAAGAGAGAGAGAGAGAAAGAGAGAGACGAAAGAAAAAGAGAAAGAGAGACGAAAGAGAGAGACGAAAGAGAAAGAGAGAGAGAGATGAAAGACAATCAATAATAGCTTATTTGACTCATCACTTTTTCACTGTTTTGATACCTCATTGTAATACAATAGTTTCTTTCCAAGAACTGGAGGCTTGTGGAACTCTCTTCCTGCTGACCGTTTTCTATCATACCTATAGCCTTGGTCTCAAGACTAAGGGCAATAAGCATCTCCCGTCTTTGCGTTAATCATCTGTCGTTTTTTTAGCTCCTTACTTATTAAGTGGCTTCATGCCTTGTCTGGATCGACTGCCATAAAAAAAAAGTTTACTGATTTATGTGCGCTAAATTCGATTTACGATCGTCAGAATGGAAGGTGTGTACGTGATCATAATTCAATGAACGAACATGCGTAAAGCAAACGTAAAAAGACGAACTCACTCTCTCTACGAGTTGTGTTGTTTTTTCTTGAATTCGTTAACCAGGCCGGATTTGGCCCTCGGGCCTTCGTTTGGTGGCCCTTGATATAGAGAAAGGGCTTTCAAAATGTTTGGCATCACGGATCACTTTCACACTTAAGCTTTTTTGTTTCTACCGCCTCCGAGTTTATGAAATATGAAACATGCGTTAAATGCGAACAGGGATCATAGTATCGCTTACACATAATCTCTTAAGAGTTTGACATATGGCTGAGTGTATGCCTCTGTATGTGCATATATATAGAATATGTGCATATATATATATATATATATATATATATATATATATATATATATATATATATATATAATCCAGGTAAAACATCCACAGGGTAGTAATCCAAAGAATTTCAACCGGGTTTATAAGAAGTGCTCAATATCAAATAGAGCTTTTATATATGATTATTTTTATTTACACAAACATGAACAAAATCTGCGACACTAGCTGTTGATCGATAACATCGAGATGCCAGTGTCGCAGATTTTGTACATGTCTGTGTAAATAAAAATAATCATATATATATATATATATATATATATATATAATAATAAATATTTTTTTTTTGTTTATTATCTGTGTACGTAATCGTTTCGTCCTTTTTAATCGAGACTCCTCAGCATAGAGATATAACTATTCACCTACTGGTCGCGTGATTCGAAACCCTGGGTTACGAGTATTTTACAACTCAAATCCCGACACCTAGAACCATTCGGCCAACGCATGATGGCTAAATAAACAGTGATAATTTTAACACTTATTTCGGCGGCTTGGCGTCATAAGAGCGTTCAACTAAATGAAAGGAACGATGCATTTATAGCTAGCGACGTCACGCTGTGTTAATACTACACTTACAGTGCCCATCTAGAGGGTTTTCTAGGGGCTACAAATAATTATATATATATATATATATATATATATATATAAGTCAGGTTCATATTATATTCACATAACCATGTTTTTATTTTATTATTTTTATTTTTTCACATTTCCAAAAAACACAACATTTATGTGAGATATATTTTTTACGGTCCGTTTCATTTGTCTTGTGCCAAATAACATTTTTATGTTAATATCGTCTCTGCAACATTACAAAATCATCAGAAAAATTCACAAAGAGAAAAAAGTTCTTGGATTAAAGTGTCTTGAAAAAACCTACACTATACAGTGGTTCATTTTTGGGTGAAAACAAACAAAAAACAAACAAAAAAAGCAAACTTATATATATATATATATATATATATAAAATATAATATATATATATATATAAAATATAATATATATATATATATAAAATATAATATATGTATATATATAAAATATAATATATGTATATATATATAAAATATAATATATATATATATATAAAATATAATATATATATATATATAAAATATAATATATATATATATATAAAATATAATATATATATATATAAAATATAATATATGTATATATATATAAAATATAATATATGTATATATATATAAAATATAATATATATATATATATATAAAATATAATATATATATATATATATAAAATATAATATATATATATATATATAAAATATAATATATATATATATATATAAAATATAATATATATATATATATAAAATATAATATATATATATATATAAAATATAATATATATATATATATATAAAATATAATATATATATATATAAAATATAATATATATATATATATAACATATAATATATATATATAAAATATAATATATATATAAAATATAATATATATATATATATAAAATATAATATATATATATATAAAATATAATATATATATATATAAAATATAATATATATATATATATAATATATATATATATATAATATATATATATATATATATATAAAATATAATATAATATATATATATATAAAATATAATATATATATATATAAAATATAATATATATATATATAAAATATAATATATATATATATAAAATATAATATATATATATATAAAATATAATATATATATATATAAAATATAATATATATATATATAAAATATAATATATATATATATAAAATATAATATATATATATATATATATATAAAATATAATATATATATATATATATAAAATATAATATATATATATATATATATATAAAATATAATATAATATATATATAAAATATAATATAATATATATATAAAATATAATATAATATATATATAAAATATAATATAATATATATATAAAATATAATATATATATATATAAAATATAATATATATATATATAAAATATAATATATATATATATATAAAATATAATATATATATATAAAATATAATACATATATATATAAAATATAATATATATAAAATATAATATATATATATATAAAATATAATATATATATATATAAAATATAATATATACAAAATATAATATATACAAAATATAATATATACAAAATATTATATATACAAAATATTATATATATAAAATATTATATATATAATATTTTATATATATAAAATATTATATATATAAAATATTATATATATAAAATATTATATTTATAAAATATTATATATATAAAGTATTATATTTATAAAATATTATATATATAAAATATTATATATATATATATATATATATATATATATATATATATATATATATATATATATATATTAGTTACGTAATTTTTACTGGCGATAGAAACCACGTTGCTTTTAGTATATTTCCACTTCATAAGCAGTAAAGAATATTAAGTCACCCGTAATTTTAATTTTTAATCATTTTTTTACGTACATTAAAGTAATCCATGGACACGTGTTTCTGGCTATCAGCCGTCATTAGCAGAACTGCACAGGACAGACCCATTTACCGGCGTAAATCAAGACCCGAAGGCCAAGACAACACAAGTATGGGATGCAGTATTCATCGGAACAGATACTACACTTTGATCTTAGCCAAAAGGCTGAGTAGGCAATACAGTGAGTAACATGGGCACATTATTATAATATTTTTATTTAAACATTTAGGAAGTGCATATATGTAAAATTAGATAATATGTTTTGTGATATAAGATAAACTATTAAATTCATGAACCGATCATTATAAATTTTGGAATATATATACTCGGCAACACGGTGAGTCACATAGACACATTTTTTTTTCATGTAAACTTTACCATTTACCAAAGTAATTATTAAGCTCCGTTCAAGTCGAGCACTTTGAGAGAAATATAATAGAAGTTTCAAATCTAGCAACGTTACAAGTTCTGTCTTGGGTAGATAAAATGCTATTTCTTACCGCGTTTAAAAAATAAATAAATGCACGGCTTACTTCTCCTGCATTTGAAGTGTCGTGAGAATGATGGCCTAGTGGTAAGAAGCTTGGATTCGAGTCATTCGATTCCGTGGTTTGAATCGTTCGACCGGCGTAGAGTTACTTCATCAGCACTGATGATTGTAGGGTAAAACATGAAACATATGTCCGCGGATATTAAAAATATGTTGTCTTTTTTCTTTTTTCTTTTTTTTTTAATAATTGGTATCGAATATGAACAAGTTTTTGGGAACATCGCGTCGGCAGCGTTCGGGTATGTTACGTAAACACCCGAGAGATGCCGAGGCGATTAGCCAATCAGTTGTCAACTGGCAGACGAATTGATTAAAGCCAGAAGATTGGAAGAATTTTTTGAGGTCTGGGTCTGTGAAGACCATTTGTGACGAAATCATACGGTTGAGATAGACGAGTCTCTGTTTAACCCTAACCCGACCGATTAAAAAGACAATGTTAAAAAAGCCCCTCTAAAACACAAACATTTTTTTCTTCAGTTTTAAGAAACACAAAGAAACTACTTTTTAACCAGTTGACTGAATACAAAAAGAAATGCAAAAAAACAAAAAAAAACAAACAAATAAAAATGTATTTATTAACAGTTGTTTAGCATTGTTTTGTTAAAAAAAATTTAAATTACAAAAAAAAAAAAAATAAATAAAAAATGTATTTATAAACAGTTGTTTAGCATTGTTTTGTTAAAAAAATTTAAATTGTTTTGTTAAAAAATTTTTTAATTGTTTTGTTAAAAAAAATTTAAATTGTTTTGTTAACAAATTTTTTAATTGTTTTGTTAAAAAAAATTTAAATTGTTTTGTTACAAAAAAATTTTAAAAAATAAAAAATGAAAAATGTATTTATTAACAGTTGTTTAGCATTGTTTTGTTAAAAAAATTTTAATTGTTTTGTTACAAAAATTAAATTATTTTGTTACAAAATATTTTTTTTTAAATAAAAAATGTATTTATTAACAGTTGTTTAGCATTGTTTTGTTAAAAAAAATTTAAATTGTTTTGTTACAAAAATTTAAATTGTTTTGTTACAAAAAAAATAAATAAATAAAAAATAAAAAATGTATTTATTTACAGTTGTTTAGCATTGTTTTGTTAAAAAAATTTTTTAAATATATTTATTAACGGTGATTTCGCTGTTTTGTTCGTTTTTTGTTATTTGTTATCTTTCTTGAAAGCTGAAAAAATACGACGCAGCAACGTACTAAAGTTATTGTCTGTCAACATTCGCCTCGGTATTTCTCGCGTGTTTACATAACTTGCCTGAACCCTGCCGACGCGAAGTTCTCAGAAACTGGTTCATGTTCGATATTAGTACCAAATAATTATATATGCATACGTAACAAACATGGAAATAAGCAAACAAATATATATATTCACACGTGTTTTTGAGATTTGAAACACCCACCATTTGACAAAGAGGTCTTCCTCGAAATATATTATGGAACACGGTCACACACATTACATCACAGTGTTGAAGTCTTGCCTAATCAAGTAAGATTTGCTATATAGAAAAAAAAATTATAAACTGTTTTGAAAAGATATATTAAAAAAAAATCACTTGTTTTTGTCTTACTTCTCAACGCCGACATATTTCCATTTTTTACATTGTGATAGCCTTCTAATACTCCTATATATATATATATATATATACATACATACATACATACATACGAATTTGAACAAAAAGAAATTAACACAGAGTCATGGTTTGATTTAATATTTCGCCCCCAAGAATGGGTTTTGGGTTAATTTATGCGGAAATGATAGAGATTAGATACGATTCATTGTATACGATTAATTGAATGCACGTTGCTTGGGGAGGGAAATTGCAGGTTAATACATTTCCAAACAGTGTTGATGCATATACACCCACAATAGAACAGTTTCCATAAGCTGCAACTGTATCCATTAGAGCCAATTACGCACCCCGGTCTACAATTGAAAATTTGCGTAGCTAAACGCAGTTTGTTAACGTTCAATAACGCATAACTACCCCCCCCCACACACACACACACACCACCACCACCACCCATACCGCCCACTTTCAAGCGATTATTTTAGTTTCTAAATTCCCTATCATTAGAGCCGGATCCGATTACGTAAAAATGATGGCAGCTCCGCAGACCCTCCTCCTCCTGCTCTCCATCGCTTCCCAGCATCGTAAATATCGCAAGTTCTTTAGCGATATTTTTTCGTCCTTTTTTTTTTTTTTTTTTTTTTTAATTCTCCTTATTACTTAATTCCGCGATACTTACACGAGTGAGAAATTTAAAGATAGAATTTCACTCGAGGAGGAGGAGGAATAAGAAGAAGAAGAAGAAGAAGAAGAAGAAGAAGAAGAACGAGAAGGCAAATTGGCCCGGAGGAGGTCGGCAGATTTCACCGTTCTTAGAAATAACCATACACACGTGCAAACACTAGTAGAGGTACCCAGGTTCCGGTGAAAAATAACGTTCTCGATAAGCAACACAATTTTGAAGAAATAATTGATTTCAATGATTCAATAGCTGATCGTGAAAAAAAAAAAGTCAAATTTTGTATTATTTGAACGACTCTTTTCATCTTGGTGTTATTCTCACAACGTTTTAGCCGATGTAACCTCTGATCTTATTCAGGTTCGTCTTGTCGAACTCCAGTATCTTTATATCAAACTCGAAAATCTGTACGGAAGTTCGAACTAAACCTTTTACTTAACCCACGGGTGTAGATTGTTCTTGTCCCATCAGCCATGACCAGGTAGAAGTCTTAAATATTTTTTTTATTATATTCTCAGTATCGCCTGCAGTGAGGATTGAACCTTCAATCGCCAGAAGACTGTCATTTTGAACTGATTACAACTTAGCACTTTTACCCATGGTGACTCGGGTCCAGATTCCCAGAGTTTAACTGTCGGCCGAAACGTTGTGAGAATAACACCCATGGTTAGGACAGTAATCCAAAGAATCCAAATTGTCGATCCTTATCTAAAAAATTCGGAAACATAAAACAAAATTCTGTCCGATTTTATGAGAAAAAGATGCAGTTTGGAAACAATTTCCGCACGGATCAATCACAAAAACAGTGGAAATTCCACTAATTTATGGACAACTCTCATCCATGATCTCAATCAAAGAATTCATAGAAGCAACTACATGCACGCCAGAGCTAAAAAAAAAAAAAAGTAAATGAGCATTTCGAAAGTGATTTTGAAACCTTTAAAGTGTCAATTAGAACGTAGGAAATCATCCGAGACTTCTATAGTAAAGGGGTGTGATTTTGCTGTTAGTCGGGTGTATTTCCATTGAGAGGATACAAGTGCAGTAAGTTTATCAGAGTCCATTCCGTGGACGTATTTGTATAACAAGCACAAAGATGCAATGCTGCGGGGATGCGACAGGGGCTAGAGCTTGGCAGACAGTGTGAGACTTATTAGGTTGGAAATTCTTTTCTACACTCTGTCCAAGAGGTTGAGGTAGGCGGTTGGTGCACCAGCCTAGATGTGGCAACAATATTCCATGCATGTACGAACGGTGGCTTTATATAGGATACTGGCAGGTGTGACGTGTCTTCTAGCCCAGTAGAGGGAGGTTACCATCTTCGTGACAGACACACCAAAATCCATTTTTTTCTAGTCCTTTCTTTCTACCTACCCTATTTCCCAACCCTATCAAATGCTTGCCCCCTGCCGCCCAACCATCGTGTTAAACCTGATCCTTAACAAACTCAATGTGTATGACTCAAGATGTCTATTGGCCTTTTGGCTAGGAGCAAAGTGTAGTATATGTTTTGATCCTATACTTCATCTTTTTTGTCCACGGATCAGTGAAAAAAAATCCTTCTAGACTGGGACAATTTTAATTTTTGTTCCAATCCAGAGTTTCCCTTTTTGGGGAGCTGAATTTTTCCCGACAGTAAAAAATGACCTTGTGTCTAACTGTCCTCGTTGGGAGGCAAGTAAATAGGAACACGTCTATCGGGAGGTGACAGTGGTTAAATGGTTCACGACACGGAGTCACAACCTGGGTGTGCCAAGTTCGAATCCAGTCGGTTCTACAGAAACACTTTCACTTAGGACGTTAGCAACCTTCACGTGGTCCCTCATGTGAGTAGCTAATGTCTTCCTAGAAAGAATTCAAACTAGAAAAATATCAGGAAAACCAATGCCAACAACAGAATCATCTGATTCATAATGAATGAATGTGTCTATTAAACATATGAAACTTATTCGTTTATGTGTACTTTAAGACACACACATTTATACTAAAATGAGAGACGTGTCCGATTAGACATTGGAACATGATATTTTGAAGGAATGTTCCTCACCATATGCAGATAGATATTTGTTTATTATACTTCTTCATGTGCGCGTGTCTACTAACCAGTTTTAGTCCATTAAATCTAGGAACGTAAAATTTCGTAATCATTCTCTACCTCATCAGGTTGTCCAAAAGTTATATATATATATATATATATATATTATAAAGGACGAAACGTATACGTACATAGATAACAAACAATAACAGATATTTATTATTTGTAGCTCCTAGAAAAACCCGTCTAGAAGGGCACTGTAAGTGTAGTATTAACACAGCATGACGTTGCTAGCTATAAATGCATCGTTCCTTTCATTAAGTAGAACGCTCTTATGACGTCAAGCCGCCACATAAAGTGTTAAAATTATCACCGTTTATTCGCTGTTCAACATCGGCCGAGTGGTTCAGGCGTCGGGATTTGAGTTGCAAAATACTCGTAATCTGGGGTTTCCAATCGCATGACCGGTAGTGAATAGTCATATCTCTATGCTGATGAGTTCCGATTATAAAGGACGAAACGTATACGTATATAGATAATAAACAAAAACAAATATTTATTATATATATATATATATATATATATGTGTGTATTTAGGCAGCATATTTTCATTTAGGCAAACATTATTAAATAACACGCAGTGGTTTTGTTTGATGCAACTTTTTTTTTATTTTTTCAATTTTCCAAATTGTCCATCTAATGTTTCGGTCAAATTGATGTAAATATGATCCATGGGTTTCTTGTTCCATTCTTTTTTCTTTTTTGCAAGTACTTTCGATTTGAATCGTCAAATCATCTTCAGGCGGTATTAGTTTTAGTGTCTTTACAAATTATGACTTTACTGTTGTGCTCATTTTTGAATTATAACGGCAAGTACTAAAGTAATATTGTGAAGTTCAGGCACCTTAGCAATGACGAATACCCTCAAGAGGGTTACTATGTTCGTTATTTCTCTTCTCTGTCATAAATATCTCAGTGGCCGTGTGGGCTAGAGCGTCGGATAGAAGCCAAAGGTTACTTTAATCCTGTGTTCGAATCCTGATGAGTCTTGGTTAAGATGAAACAGACATGCATGTGAACAGCAAAAAAATATAAAACAATAATTATTTATCTCTTTTCATCTTTCTTCCTTTTTGTTTTGGACCAATGTGCTTATTTTTTATCATCAAATGAAGGTCTCTGATGAGCAGCCCGGAAAAAACAAATACTATATTTTTGTTTACAGGTTGTGAAATGTTTGTCAGAAAGAAAAATTATAAGCATTCGTCAAAATAGAAAGAAAAAAAAATATGATTATGGATTGATGTTTTTTCTTTGATCAGTTGAATGCAACCAATCAATATATATATATATATATATATATATATATATTTCAAGGGCAGCAATCTTGCAGCAACGTGTTCCATAGATGCGAAATTCTTGGAACAAAACTCTGTTCATGAAAATTCCATCAGCTTTTCGGCATATGGTGAAAGAAAGGAAAGTTATTTACACTGGTGGTAGAAGACGAGTTCTTGCAGTAACCGTTTTACAAAGAGGATCCAGAGGTTGAAGCTCAGTTGAGCACCTTATATGGAAATAACAATAGAGCAGAGAAAGACTAACAACATCTCTTCTGTGAGAAAAGGGGCAGTAGAAAGCAGAAAGATCATCCTGCACTAGATTGCAAAGTCGAGGGGGTTAAAAGTAACAAGACACTTTTTTCCACCATTGCATCACATTCTCCAGATCAGACAAAAGAGAAGGAGTAAGTTCTTGCTCATCAATGCTCTTCCAAGTGCAGCCATAGACAGTTGTGTCATTTGCATAGATCAAAAACTAGTAAATAACAAATATCAAGAATTCTTCATTCCAGAAATATCGCAAAAATACCGAGTTTTGATTGGTTAAAATATAATTACGGTGAAAGCATCGCGATGAACTTTCAGTGGCAGACAGACCTTGACGTCTCAATGTCTAACAAGGTCGAGGTTAGAAGTGCGGATCAAACGGCTCTGAATTCCTCAACAAAATCGATAATTGCTTAATCATTCGTACAGACGTTCAAATTTATGTCATTCACAAGAGAACACATCACGTGACCCGATTCAATCAAAATGATTAAACAAAAAAAATTTTTTTTTTTTTAAGAAAGTTATCGATTTTTAGATGATCAAATATGGCGGGATTTTTCATCTATTTTGTCTTCATTTAAATGACATATAGCCTACTAGTTTGAGTACCCGTCTAAGGTAGGGTGCATAACTTTTCTTTTTTTCTCTTTTTTTTTTTTTTTTTTTACATATTTCACCCCAAACAAGGCAGGTCGCCACTGTAGACGTAAGGGGTTACTGAGAATTGGGTGTAGGCTTTGGGTGTCATC
>OY744540.1:1747500-1822500 GCA_963556195.1 Sepiola atlantica | reverse complement strand
CGGATGGGGGGGGGGGGTCGATGCAGCTGATGCAAGCTCTGTTCGTCATTGGAACTTACTGTTCTCGACTGATGGAAGCGGTCAAAGAATCCTTGATAAATGGTAAATGACTACAAGACATAAAACGGCAGCTGCAGGAGAAAATGCCACCCCCACTCACACCCCGACCGTAACAGATTCTTTGAATTTCAAAAGTACAATAGTAGAGGTATCCGGAATTGCCCGGGTGGAAATCACCAAAAATTTCAATAAAATATTGATAAATTTAAAATATATCAACCATAATCTAGTGTATGTATTTCATGGGGGAGAACAAATGTTAAAAGTATATTTGGATGGTGAGGCTATTGAGGTTGTCCAGAAGTGTTGCTACCTTTGCAATACCATTGATGGCGCAGTTGTTGCAATACCATTGATGGCGCAGTTGTTGCAATACCATTGATGGTGCAGTTGTTGCAATACCATTGATAGTGTAATTGCAAGAGTTAGGAGTAGATAGAGTAAGTTCAGGAAATTTCTGCCATTACTAACTAGGGAAGAATTTACCAGGCATGTGTGCATAATGTGATGATGTATTAAAGTGAAAGCTGGTCAGTGACGGTTCAAGATATGTAGTGCATGGAAAGAAATGATATGAGAATGATACGATGGATGTGTAATGTGAGCCTTAAAGACAGGCTTAGATCTGATGACCTCAGAGGAAGATTAAATCTGATCAGTATAGGGAGATGTGTGCAGAATAAGAGACTTTGATGGTATGCCCACGTTGAAAGAATAGATCAGACCTCTTGGGTTAGTAGATGTAGACCAGTTGAGGTAGCAGGATCAGTTGGCAGGGGAAGGCCAAGGAAAACATGACAGGAAGTGATTGAGAGAAAGAGCCGTTTTGAGAGAAAGAGGGATAAAGACCTGGCCAGCGATTGGTTAGTTTAGTCGGAATCTGTCCATTTATCGTTGGCTAGTTTTTTTACTGTGAAGTGGTAACTTTTTTTTTAGCTCTTTGCATCAAATGGCTTCATGCCTTGTTTGGAGCGGTTTCCATTGAAAAAAAACATGACTTTGACCATTGACCAAGGACGTTAAGATACTTTGCTTGAACTTTGAATTCTAATAAAATTTGATTGACACCTTATTTTATTACTTCATTTTATATTATAATATATATATATATATATATATATATATATATATATATATATATATATATACTTGTTTAAATGGTGTTTTAATCTACTATGTATAATTAATGGTTCCCATATTGAATTAAATTCTATACTAAGTCTAAGGAGGCCATTGTGGCTCAACATATGCGCTGATTATTTGAAATGTGTTACTTTCCACCATAATTCGATCCATAATTTTACTTCATCTAACAAGGTTAGATGGTTTCCCCTTTCCCTCTATTTGTGATAGCCATAGCCGACTTTTCAGCATATCCACGTTTTACGGCTTTCCGATGTTCTTGTCGCCATACTTTTAGTCGGCAGCATGTCTCCCCCATTTGTATACTATGAAAACGTAAAACAAAATTTCAACCAAAAGGTCAAAGTGGGTCAGAAAACTTGCAAGAGAAAACAATTCTTACTTAGTTCGCTACATATTGATGTTTCTTTTGTTTTTTCAAGATCAAATGTTTGAGAATGAGACCAGAAAAACATGGTTGGTTTGGATCAATTCAGGATATCCATTTGGAGATAATCCCAGATTAGTGGTTAAATCAGTGAATAACGGACAAAAACAAGGAAAGAAAAGGGCGGAAGAGGACATTTTTATCTGTCGTCGTCGTTGTCGTATTGAAGAAAGTTTACCTTCGAACAAAGATTAATATACGTGACCAAGGAATTAAGATCTAAAAAGAAAAAAAAAAAAGAAAATAAATGCACAAAAAAAAATATAAATAAAAGCAAAAGAAATAAAAAAAAAATAAAGCCCCCTTCCCTATAAAAAGATAATCCTCACAATGAGATAATCCCAACAGTGAGATAATCCTTGAAATCAGATTAGTCATGCATAACAATCCAAATTGCTGAAACTAAACTACATGTGACTAAAATCAACCCCTTTTTCTTTCTTTTTTGTTTTAGTAAGTGAGTCTGAAAATGACCTTTTTCTGCAAAAAAAAAAAAAAAGTAAGATGAAAAATATTTTTATGAATATTATTTTCATAAGCAGAAATGTTCAAGCAAATGTCTAAAATCTATTATAATAAAACTGATAATCTTTCTTGCTTCGTTGATTGTTTGCACGTTAAATATTATTTCAGACGAGAAGTGGAGGGAAGAGGGGAATAGTCCACCCTTAAAGTCCAACCGTAGTTTCAGAGCTACCCAGCTAACAGAGCTCTGGTGAAAATCCAGCAAAGTAGTCAACATCGGAAACCGTCATCCTTTCACTGACACTGCATCTATGGCGAGCAAGAACGTGCCGCTCGCAACAGTGCAAATCGACAAAGTGAGAATTACATGTGCAACTGCAATTCCTTTGTGATCTTGGACAAACCTTCCCCAAGTTCGTATGCAAGCACTGGGCCTTGCTGTTTTCGGTGTTAAAACTTGCAAGCTTTCAGGTTTTTCACAAATAGTTACGGCCAACGAGGAAGACTTCATGCATACCAGAAAATACTGAGGCACGATCATCGTGGGATTTGTGCAGAACTATGATTCGGGCAACGACTAGAACAACAATAGCAAAAGAGGAAGAGAATAAGAGGGCGACATTAATAAATGACATGAATAAAGAAGAAAAAAAAAGTGTGGAAGCAGCCGTAACATATGTTTGGTGATGCAGGGTGAATGAGATAAAATTTACTATCGTTCGGAGCCAGAATGGACCTGGGAGTAATGGTAACTAAAGGGTGACTTTGTGTTCTTGGTCAAACCTTCCCCGACTTTGTATGCAACCGCTTGAGCTTGCTGTTCCGGGTGTTGAAGGTAAAAACCTGCAATTTTGCAAGTGTACTGAATAGCTATGGCCAACGAGGAGGACTTCACGCAGACCAGGCAATCTTGAGGCACAAACTTTCATGGGTTCTGTGCAGGAGTCCGATTTGAACAGCAGCAGCAGCATAGGAGGAGAATAAGAGGATGACATAAATAAATAAACAACGTAAATAAAGAGTGGATCTGGAAGTGATGATAACTAGAGGATGCGGACAATCGTTCGCTATGGTTGTGAAAGACTGAAGACCTGGGTGGCAACAATCAGGTGACCTAACATAAGCATCACACGTAATTCATCTTCGACTATGGAATCACGATTGGCTAGCGATATCCTGTGACCTAGCTCAGGATCGGCAAAACTCGACTGCAATGGTCAGAGACGCTGTACTTTCTCGGGAGAATTCTGGCTTAACCCGACTAGGGTGATAGCCGTTACAAGTAAAAGTAAGAGGTTTTATGTCTGTGATGTTGATCTACCCTATTTCGGATGTAGATGGACTCTTCCAGACACTATAAATAGAGTTCTGACTAAGTGTCGTGGCAGTCATAGCCACAGTATCGGACGCACACTTTCTGTAACATACTTCTGTAAATACACTCCCTTTTTTTTTTTTCTTATCTTTCCGTTTTTGCTGGAGATGGGGCATCCTACTGGATGCCAGACAGTCACCGGCTATTTCAGACACTCCAGCTTTTTTAAGATTCTAACCGTCCCATAAGTGCAATTGTTTGTATTTCTCTTGCACTCGGTTCACCGGGTGTACTCGCCAGATAGCTTTTGAAATTATTCTTCATTAGTTCCGTTGCTCCTATAATTACTGGGATGATGGAGATTTTCCTAAGATTCCAGTTATACCAACGTGTTGTCTAAATTATTATCGCCCCTTCAAGGTCACAACAATGTCATACCCGTAACAGATTTTTTTCTAATCCATATATGTGATCGTGACAAATACTACCACACCGGGTTATTGTGGATCTGCGATTAATGGCAACTAAGTGGTAACCCCACCCCAACCCCGAAACCCCTAAATCGGGGCTTCACAACCGGATTCAATTGTTTCAAAGCGTTCACCTTGTCAACGTCTCGCGCTTTTTAATTGTTCCATCGCAAGCATTGCTTTAGACAAAGTGATACGCTTAAAAGACGACAAATCGTCAACTTTTCCCAGCAATTTAATTATCCTCGGACAATTAAGGAAAGCAGATTACAGTGAATCAAATAAGTAATGGCCTATTTATTTTTAACGATTTAGTAAGTAATTTTGGAAACACCGTTTGAGAGATTATCTCAATACAACAGGATTAACAGATTTGCATTTATCCAAAATGAACGTTGGATTACAAGCAGTCATGACAAAGTAGCGTTTAAACAATTACATTAAACTTAGAAAACACAATATATTCTTAAAAGTCTATACTTACATCGGCACATAAATAGTAGTCTTATCAAATTACCTTAGTATTTAAAGCGTAAGCAAGACAACTTTTTGATATAAACTTCAATGAAAATCAACAAAAGCAGCTAAAGAAAATATTTCACGAAAAAGGGAAAAACCTACTTATAAGTTATATAAACAAATTTCAATTAAAATCAACAAAACATACCAAAAATCCCTCGTCACTAAAGATAAGGGAAAAATCAACTTTCTGATATAAAAATCCAACGAAAACCAGCAAAAATAAAAATAACGAAAGACCAAATCTCTCACCAAGAAAGAAACCATAAATTGAGGAAAACCAAGATTCATTTCCCTCTTCATGAAACTGAAAATAAAATGAACCTAAATATTTCGACATTTTTAATTTCCAAATATCATTGCGTGTGATCATATTGCAACGCGTTTTCGAGTTTGTTCGTTTTCGTGTCATATGGTAAATCCTTTCAAAATTTTCAATTTCTCACAACGAAATTCAACAAAATCTCTTCTCTAAAATTTTCAAAGAAATACAAAAAAAAACTCAAAGAAAAAAACACGACGTTTGATTCATTTGACCCGTACAACTAAAACCAACTTTTGGTCAGGTTGAGTCGGCTTCTTCCCTCCCCTGCATCCTGAAACACAGTGGTCGGGAGCAAGGTTGCACAAGATTCCATCATCAAAGGTTGACCACCTGTGGATCTGAAATCTCAGCTGTCCTCCTTGATGGTGATTGTCCAGATCCTCAGCTGTCCACCGATAGGCCTACGCCACTCAGCCAAAGAGGTAGGGAGTATTATGTTGCAAATTAATTGTCCCTGGAGGACGAGGTGCATGTCTAAACCATCGAAGACGTCGCTGCAACAGGAGAGATGGTAGCGACTTTAGATTTAGGCGTTAAGACAGCGTCAGCGGAGGGGGATTGCTGGCTCCCAGCACACGCATCAGCTTCTGGAAACCGTCCCAGACACCACCTCAAAGCAGATGTGGACCAAGAACCGCTGGAGAGAAGAATGGCAACAGGCTGACCAACACCGACTGCACAGGTTCATCACCGACCCAGACGACATACCAGGGACTGAGCTGCCACGAAGGCAATGGACCAATCTGAACCGCCTGAGAACTGGTGTGGGCCGTTTTTCTGCCACAATGAGAGACTGGGGCCTAAGAGAGGGTGCTGCCTGTGAATGTGTCTTTATCTGTCTTCTCAACGCCAACATATTTCCATTTTTTGCATTGTGATAGCCTTCTAATACTCCTCTATATACGTATTACACACAATGCTTCAAGCAAACTACCTCTCTTTATTATAATAATAATTCATCAACATACGCCCTAAACCATTAATTATACCCGTACCATGTCTCTAAACCACCAGGTATTGCTAGAAACTTAGACAACCATTAAATGTAATTGACCGGCTCATTTGGCATAATGGTTAGCGCTTGTAATGGAACAGGAGACGGGTGTTTAATCCTCGGTAGAGTCATACCAAAGAATAAAATGATGCCCCATTGCTAAAGATGGAGGAAATATCCCTCTGTTAGTCACAAGTCCTCTAACTACTACTCTGATCAAATATTTTGTAGGATAAAAACTTTAGCTTCACTGTTTGTAAACTCTACTGTTTATTGTCACCCCAAAATGAAACATATGACCTTTTAAATTAAATCTTTAGTGGAAATAATATTTGCCTGAAAATAATGTTTGGCAATATTTTATGTGTTGACACTCAATTTCTTTTAATTAATTATTCCGTAATTAAATTAAATACATACATCTTATATACATAGATTTTGTCCGTCCTTCGGTCACAATTTAAAAAGATGGAACAAATACAGGATTTGTCTAATTTTGAAATATCAGGGATCTTAACTACTTTGAGAAATGGAGAATATTGCATTAATAGTAAATAATAAATTTCTAACAAATAAAGCGAATGCAATGATCGAAAATCAAAATCAAAATCGAAACCTTGAGATTTTCAGTCTAAGGTTCTACCAACTGACCTATTTGGACTTTCTTATGAATTAAAACATTACCATAAAAAAATAATTATAGCTTTGGCATGACGTCATAGATTTATGATTTATGTCATGTTTCAAAACATACAATTAAACAGAAGCTATAATAAAAAATAAATAAATGAACGAGTAAGCATTATCAATAGCGTTGGAAATTATTTTAATAGTCCAAAACAATTTATTTTGTTTTAATCACGGATTGGCGTTAAAAAAAAAAAGGTCGGGAACGAGAGTATTTTTAATCGGAAAAGAAAGTGTTTTTATTTCAATTGAAGTTCATGTTATTTATTTATTTTTTTTTTTTTTTTTTAAACAATTTATTTTACTTTAAATACGTATTGGCGTTAAAAACAATTTAACATTTAATATTTAAAAAAATAAATGAATGGGTAAACATTCTCAATAGCGTTAGAAATTATTTTAATAGTCCAAAAGATATAGAACATCATGTGAAAAATATCCATGTTTTTTTTTTTCGTTATAAAAAGTCGGGAACAAGAATATTTTTAATCCTAAAAGAAAAGCGTTTTATTTCAATTAAACTTCATGTTTGTTTGTTTGTTTTTTTCTTTCTTTTTTTTTTTAAAGAAATGTAAATAAATTCCATGGGAAAACCTCATGAGAAAAATATCCATATTTTTTCTTCACACAAAGTATTTTTTATTGTCGCCATTTTTTTTATTCAAACAAATGACTGAAGCAGACGACACAAAAAAATGAAAAGGCAAACAATATTTTAATTAGGAAATTTTTTTTCAGTTTTAATACGTTAATATTAACTAGCGGGACCCGTGTAAATTACACGAAATGATGTTTTAAATACTAATTATCTTGTTCCTAACCTATACATGTTTGAATAAAATATGATAAGATTTGACTTGTATATTTATTTTTAAAAATGAACAATGCACTTCTTTATATACAATATTTCTAATGAAGGTAATATTTCGACGACTAAACCTTACTTTGTAAATGCTTTCGATTAAATTAAATTTGGCTCCAATTCATGAGTAGCATACACAAGTTCGGAAGGTCGTTGCTTTTGATGTAAGTGTGACACACAAAATAAAACACACGCTATCGTATTAATATGTGTCTTCCCGGTCGTCCCCTCCCTACCCATCCCCCCCCCCCTTCCGATGTAGAAAAAACAATCTTAGATGTTGGTTGTGACCGAACTATAAACCAGTTGGGCCGAAGTCAAAATCCTACGTTGCCAACCATTGCGCCAAAGGGAAATACTTTAAAATATTACGAAAATTAGGTGACTTGAATGCTTTTCCAAATCTAGGTGCAGCACGCTTGCGCAGAGCTTTTGATGTAAACGTGACACACGAACACACACGCGATCGTATTCATATATAGATAATTTATCTTATGTTTCATGTCTGCAACACCTTTTCATCTTTATTGTTCACACAAAGTCCCATGTCTCGCAGGCATTAACTATTTTTATAGGAAGGATCCTCCCAGGTATTGCCTCCTCTATTTTGGAGAGGGTGTTGTAGTAAATATTATGTTGTCATGATATCAACCGATCAGGCATTACCAACTCCTTTTCTGGAGGGGGGAGGGAGAGGGTGAATTTCCCCAGGCTTTACCTCCTCTTTTTTTTGGGGGGGGGGGGGGGGTCGTGTAGTATCTTTTGATTCATGGTGATACATTCCTCCAAGGCATTACCTTTTTTGGGGTGGAGTGGGGTAGCAGTAGAGTATATGTTCATTCCTCATGATACAATCATCCCAGGATTACCATCTCCTTATTCTTTTTTTTCCTTTTTTTTTGGGGGGGGGGTAGTGTACTATCTATTCTGTTGTCATGATATCATCCTCCAGGGCATTAACCTTGTTTTTCTTTTTTTTTGGGGGGGGGGGGGGGTAGTGTTCGTCCGTCATGATATCCTCTACGTCGTTACCTCCTCCTTTTTTTTTGGGGGGGGGGGAGTCAGTGTATGTAATTCCATCATTATAATATCATCCTCCAAGCCTAACAAAAATATGCAACCGGAGAGAACATATTTGCTAGTATATATAAAGTAAAAATTTTCCCTTTTTGATTGACCAGTATAGCTTCATAAATAAACGCAGAATTAAAATGTTACCAGTATGTAAGATAATATTGTTTCGTGTTCTGAACAAAATATTTTTATTTTCCGTCGCTTTTCTTCTTTTTATATTTAATTCGACCAACAGCGTTCATTTGATTAGTAATATCATCGAGATAGTCGGAGGAGATACTCCTCTGTCAGTCACAAGTCCTCTACTCGCTACTCAAAAATACTACTTTAAATATTTCATAAGATACGTAACTTTCGTTTCACCACTTGTAAACTCTATGGATACTCGAATATGTAATAATCATTAACATTTTCTTACATTTATTATTACTCAAAAATACTACTTTAAATATTTCATAAGATACTTAACTTTCGCTTCACCACTTGTAAACTCTACGGATGCTCGAATATGTAATAATCATTAACATTTTCTTACATTTATTATTACTCAAAAATACTACTTTAAATATTTCATAAGATACTTAACTTTCGTTTCACCACTTGTAAACTCTACGGATGCTCAAATATGTAATAATCATTAACATTTTCTTACATTTACTTTAAAATAAAACTCAACATTAAAGCCAAAGGCTGGCATCAGCTGTCAATTAAGCGTATCAATATGACTAATTTTGTGCATTCGAAATGCTAAGTAGTACATTCCGTTTTCAAATGGCGACTTATTTTATCTTTTCATGTAAAAAGAAATAAAAAAGATGCGTAAAAGTATTTTTTGATGGCATTTGTCATGCGTTTAGTTTGGCTTTTTCTATCCAAGTGTCAAAATGAAAATGGGCGATTTTCAGATAAAGAAAGTCATTTTTAGGAAATAAATCATTTCAGGGAGAAAGGCCGTTTAAGAATTATTAATTAGTCATGTGTTTACTATGCTCTACTAAGCTTTCAGGTCAATTGTTGACACAAGTGGGTGGATCGTGGAGTGTGTAAGCATGAACACACATATATACATATGCAAACACAATCATTAATTCTTTCTCACACACATATATATATATATATATATATATATATATAACATATAAAGTTATCTTGTTGGATTTTTCAAAGTCAGACCCAAATAAGATGAGGCCCAATTTGTTCTCATTACGATTTTCTAACTTATTGATTTTTACATAAGACAAACTATGTTTTGCACATATATGGAGAGTAGAAAATGGACCTGGGGTTTACTTTCGACAATAATATATATATATATATATATATATATATATATATATATATATATGGTAGAATGAAAAAGGAAAACCAAAAACTGGATGTTTTTTTTTATGTGTACATCAACGTTTCGTCTTTATTTATAAGACTTCATCAGGATGATGATATAGGGAAAAGATATCATGCAAGCACGGATACATGTAGGGTAGACATGTTGGGAAGAAAAATAAAATAAAATGAAAAATATTGGCAGCGTCTAGCTGGACGTCCGTACTTGTTAGAGAATGAAAAATGACTCATTTTTCATTCTCTAACAAGTACGGACGTCCAGCTAGACGCTGCCAATATTTTTCATTTTATTTTATTTTTCTTCCCAACATGTCTACCCTACATGTATCCGTGCTTGCATGATATCTTTTCCCTATATCATCATCCTGATGAAGTCTTATAAATAAAGACGAAACGTTGATGTACACATAAAAAAAAACATCCAGTTTTTGGTTTTCCTTTTTCATTCTACCATCACGTCGGATTACCTCCATCCTTCTCTTCCCATATATATATATATATTTAATTTATCTTCAAATTTTTTGTATAACTAAAAGTAAACATTGTCTGGAAAAAGCTGAGAACTTTTTTACCAATGTATGAACACTTGATTTGGAATATGATTTGAAGATAATTTAAATCTTAAAATACATTATATATATATATATATCTATAGAATGAAAAGTCACACTTGGAAGCGTTGCTGAAATGACAATAATAAGGAGAATATTTTGAAAAAATATTTTGAAAACCTGGACAACGAATTTATTCATGTTTTTCAAAATAAATTATTT
Source organism: Sepiola atlantica (assembly GCA_963556195.1). Classification (NCBI taxonomy): domain Eukaryota; kingdom Metazoa; phylum Mollusca; class Cephalopoda; order Sepiida; family Sepiolidae; genus Sepiola; species Sepiola atlantica. The sequence continues at coordinate 1,812,042 of OY744540.1, read as the reverse complement.
ATTTACTTTAAAAACTTGAGTACTTTCGGTGTTATACACCCTTGTCAAAAGTATAAACATATTTTTTTCCTCTTCTTTTTTCATTTAATCCTTCTTGATTGAGACATATTTATCACAGTAAATATATATATATATATATATATATATTTGAATATGTAAGTTTTTAAGCCCAAACAACGCATATATATTTATTAATTTTTTAAAATAAATATCTATTTAAAATCAACATAGTTTCGACGGTATAACGTCTTCAAGAAATAGTAACATTTTTCATTTTCGTTACATGTTGTCATATCTGTATGTTCACGGCAGTACAATTCAACCACTAAACGACATCGAGACGGCGCCCATCCGCAACGAAGAAGTAAAGGTACGAGAAATTAAAAGGTATGCAACATATACATTTTGGTGTTAAAAATGACCAGTTGTTTAAGCGAGAACTGCCACAGCCCATTCCGGGACGGGTATACAAAGCGAGAACTGCCACGGCCCATTGGGGACGGTATGCAACGAAGAGAGAGAGAGAGAGAGAGAGAGAGAGAGAGGTGGTATAGCGAACGGAAAGTTGGGATTATTTATTTTTTCATATTTAACTGGCTTTGCAAACTCACCTTTTCCTGATTGAAACAATCATACTTATTGCTGGTTTGATTGAACTTTTCATATTTCCGAAGACGCCGACTACTTTGAATAGCCACATGTTTTCGACGATCGCCTTTCAAGTCCAACAGATTAATTATTACCCACATCATATTAATCTCGCTGGCATAGTCGACAAACTCAACAAAATTGAACACACCATTTCCTTCACCTCCGAATCAGAAAATAATCACATCCTCAACTTCCTTGATATCGCTCTGCACAAAACCCCAAACGGCCTAAACTTCTCAGTCTTAAAAAAGAAAAACAACGAATAAAAATGATCTTATACATTTTTACTCCGACCACAACAACAGAATAAAATCTAGAACGATCATAGGCTCGTTTCTCAGAGCTCTTAGAATTTGCAGCCCCGCTTACCCCCACAAAGCCTTTAACAGACGAATGCTATAAAAATGTCCCTTCATAACAATGCAACGAACACAAACGACACCGACATAAATGAGAAAAAAATAAATCTTACATAGATATGGTATTATTGGGGAGAACTATTTCCTTACAAAAACAATTCAAATCTGACATAAAAATAGTAACATCAACGTCTAAAACAATTAAGTATTCACTAAATATCAAACCCGTCCCCATCTACCCCCTAAGGACACTTCTTCCCTAGTCGGCATTTACAAAATAAAATGTGTCTCATGTCCAATGTTTTATATCGGTGAAACGGCTAGAAATATAAAATCCTGCGTTTACAAACACAAACACAACAATCCTACAAATGCACTAGTCTTACACAGATACACTTTTACTCACAATTTTGACTTTACTATCTGCAACCTCTTCAAGACCGAATACTCTCTCCCACGTCGCAAGTGCATCAAAAGCGCTGTAATCCTTCTCTCATCACCACCTAATGTAAACCTTAGACTCAGATTTTATTCCTTAAACAAACATCTGGCAAAAACCACACTGAAACAATGCAATATATCTCGCCACTGCATTATAAACTCTGATCCTGGTTAAAGTGACTATTCATTTTTACCACTTTTTATCCATGTTCCTTTTTTTTTTCATTTTTTCCTTTCGTTTCTCCCCCCCCCCCTTTCCCCATTTTAAGGTCTCTGTAATATGTGCTGCAAAATTCTTCTTTCTTTTCTTTCAAATAGTTAAACACGTGCCAAAAACATTTTGTTGCGCATTCCTCTTTTTCCTATAAAATATATAAATCATTTGGATTTTTCCTTTTCCATCACGTTGGAATCGTATTTCTATAATTTATTTTCATTGAATTTTTCGAACTGAAACCATGTTCTATTTTTGTCTATCTCAATTTACCTTTATATATATAAATATATATATACATATATATATATATATATATATATATATATAAAAAGATCTTATATCCAAATACATATTTGTCCTAAATAAGTTAAGCATATAAAATGGAAAAATGTAGGTAACATTTCTATTTGTGCCGCTAAAAGTGCAGAATGCAGGCCACCATTTGGGCTTAGATATTTTGTTGATGACAGAAAACCTTGCCTCCAAGACATGAAGCAGCGTCGCAGCAGAGTTAATGTTAGCAGAATTCCCGCGTACAAATGACGCCACACTTGCAGACTTATGTAAGATTAACCTCACATATCAGAAGTAGTTTTGTTTCATGATCAACTATGTATTTTTTTTTGTAGTAGTTCTTTTTCGAGTTGAGGCAATCTGTGTTGTAGTCAAAGACGAACAGTCGGACGTGATTTTTGGTTAGAGACAACCATCATCGTCACCATCATCGTCGTCATCACCACCATCATCATCATCATCGTCATCATCATCGTCGTAATCGGTTTAACGTCTGTTTTACATGCTGGCATGTGTTGGAATAAAAACAAACAAAATAAAATCGCTAATAGAATTACAAATGACGTCAGTGTTAATTCTTTCACTGATCCCGTTCGTTGTTTCACTTAAAACCTTTTGAGACGATTTACATTAGGACCGACCTACAAGTCCTCTTTCTCAACCCTTTGGGGTAAAATTCATACCCAAATCAGACCGGCAAAGTCTGTCATTTTCGAACGATGTCTTGTTCGCTATCGGTCTACGGTATGATTCTGGTCAGATCTAGAGTGTTCATCTTCCCAGGCTTTACCTTCTCACCTTTTGAGAAGGGGTTAGTTTATTGCTAAGCGCCTGAGGCGCCTCTACGGGGGAACGTCGACGGGACTTCCCAGGCGATTTTTCTTCAACCAGAGCGCTCTTCCTCTAAGGCGCTGGTTTCAAAATCCCACTTTCCGATCTTGTGGTGCATCTTCTGACAAACCCCTGTACAGAGACTAAAGATACCCGAGGGTGGTGTCTAGTAAACATTCAAGTCCTCCCCCATATATATATATATGAAGTTAAGTCCTCCCCATATATATATATATGAAGTTAAGTATGTGTATTTATATATTTATATGTACAGGGTAAACCCCTAAACTAATGAATGGATCATTATGGATTTTGGAATATATATACTAAAAAATATGGTGAGTAACATGGGCACATTATTTTTTTGTAAATGTTAGCATTTAGAAGGGTTCATTATATATATATATATATATATATATATATATATATATATATATATATATATATATATATATATATATATATATATATTATGAATCGATCATTATGAATTTTGGAACATATATTCTCAGCAACTGAGTAAAATGGCCACTCACCCAAAAAAAAGTTTTAAAGTAAGTTAGCTACAAAAAAATTTAATAGAGAAAAGAATTGCTCTACATCAAATTTTGATTTATAATAAGTAATACACTTTTAACAGGATCAGTGCATGTGTGCGAGTGTCAACAATATGTTAGTGGATATGCTTAGTAAAATCCTAAACTATTGAACTTTTCATTATGAATTATGTACTCTAGGCTGCAGAGTATATAATGTGGGCACATTATTATTATTTTTTTTTAATTATACCATTTAAAGGAGTGTCACTCTAACCATACCATCTCCTCCTAAGAAAAAAAAATCATTAAAATCTCAAACTAATTCTATATTTATTGTTTATACCCGTCCTGAGACGGGTATTCTATTAGTATATATATTCTATTAGTATATATAAAAAAAAATTATAAAAAAACAAAAACATATATAGATATATATTATTAAAACTAACAGTTTATCGAGCACCATACACTTAACTAACATTACACAAATATTTTTGAACACCAAATCATATATGTAACATAACCTTAAAATAAGTTTAATTTACATTCCCTGCGAGACTGTTTTCGCTGCGGTTCTACATCTGGCAGCCATTTTGTTTTTTGTAGGATTCTCTGCACAGTCGGAGAAATTTTTATTTTTCTTCTGGTTTAATTATTTTTGACAAAAGGAAGTCTCTTTTCCCGAAATATTAAATAGTGATTTTTAATCACACGAACAGCTAAAACACTCTTGCTGTTATGTAAGATTTTAAGAAAAAAAAGGAAAAATAAATAGTAAGTCATATTTCGTATTCGATTTATTGTTATTGTTTTTGTTCCTTACAACTTGCATCTTACCCGGAATTTGCATTGCCCACAGCCTTTCAAAAACTTACTACTAATATATATATATATATATATATATATATATATATATAGTGATGGGAAGATTCCAATATTTTCCCCAATTCCGATACAATTACTGAGTCCAATTAATATACCAAAGGTATGTTAAAAAAATCATTTGTTTATGTCAGTCTTTTTTGTTTTAGTATAATATTGCACTGAAAAAAAAAAAATCTATAAAAAAGCGATATGTTCATTTTTTTAGTATCGCATTAATAAGCTATAAACAATAAAACAATAAACATAGGTAAACTTTTTCTGGATTAAAAAAAATTGATTAATTAATAACTAACTAATTAATGTTTTCAAAGGGAGAAGAAGCAAGATTATAAATGCTTGAATTAAAAAATATTTGTTTGAAATAAATAAAAACATTTTTATTTTAGTTAACTAAACATTAAGAAAACGTGTTTGTTTTACGAACTTAACTTTGTTGTACGTATTATTTTACAAAGAATGGCAATAATGATATCTCAATTATAGAGAAAAAAATACAGAAATCTTGAAAAAAATAAAGGCAACAAAATACAAATTTGGACACATTTTAGGGTCAATTGTTTAATAGTGTAGGTTTGATTATAAATGATCTCAATTAAATAACAGAATCTTTTCTTTTATTTGTTTTTTGGCAAGAACTTCATTTGTACAAATTTTTTGACAAAACATCCTTGTGCCTAATTTGTCAAACGTTATAGTTTTTTAAACGGCTAGAGAATGCCCCCCCCCTCCTACTGACATCGGAATACCCCCACCTTCTGAGGTCCTCCCTCCCTGTTTAGAAGCATCCTGGCTCCAGTGGAAAACTCTCAACTGCCTGGAGACGGGAATGGGGCGATCAAAAGTTGCTATGAGTATTGATTTACTCCTCTCCAAGGCCAGTTTTTATCTTACTCCCACAAGTAAGATGTGACCCAAGGTCGGGTCGGGAAAGTGGGGTTTAAAAATTGCCTGGGCAGCCCCGTCGGCATTCCCCGGTAGGGGCGCCTCAGACAGTAAGCAATAAACTTACTCCTCCCCAAAGAGGAGAGGCGAAGCCTGGGAATGTGGACCTCCTAGAACTGCACAGGACAGACCCATAGACCGGCGTAAATCAAGCCCCGAAGGACAAGACAATACTAGTCTATGGGGTGCAGTATCCATCGGAACAGATACTACACTTTGATCTTAGCCAAAAGGCCAAGCAAGGGGCTACAAAACTGATCCAACCATCTGTGAATGTGGAGAGGTGAACCATACGATGCAACACTGCCTGGTTTGCCCCCCCCCCCTACTCCCCAACCGGTGCAGCTTGAAAGATCTTGCAGAGTCCAACACTAATGCAAAGGACTGCGTTAAAAAGTGTATAATTGTCGTATGGCCACATGACACTTCAAAGACACACAAAGAAGAAGAAAGAAATAATTCAAAGTGTAGTATCTGTTTTGATACTACTTTATCTTTTCTGCCTTAAGGAGAAATCCTTTTCGACCGAGACAATTTTTATTTTTGTCCCAATCTAGAGTGCCCCTTTTTTGGAGAGCTGGATTCTCCACATTAAAAAACGACCTTGTATCTAACCCTGACCTTGTGGGGAGACAATTAAATACGATCACACATAATTAATAACACCCTAAACTAAATAACTGCCTCCCCCCTCTAAAATAAGATTCTACTTTTTTTTTACGCGATTATATGTAAACACCCTGAAAAACTTGACAGACAGAAGAAAAACAAAAAAACAATTATTTTAGGATTCAGAGTTGGGGATATTTATATATATATATATATATATATATATATATATGATTATTTTTATTTACACAGACATGTACAAAATCTGCGACACTGGCATGTCGATGTTATTAATCAACAGCTATTATAAACTGAGATCTCATCAGGCAGAGTTAGAATCCGATCTTAACCTTAGATCATATTTGGAAAGAACCAAATACTGAAATACACTAGCATATATATATATATATATATATATATATATATATATATATATATATATAAAAACACATATGGCAAAGCAAGATATATATATATAATTATTAATGCCAATATATATATATATTAGCATATACTATCAGTGCCCTTTTACTTTGCAGTCTCCTCTGATTATTTTGTACTGTTGCAGAGACGATATTGACATAAAAATGTTGTTTAGCACAAGACAAATGAAACGGACAGTAAAAAATACAGAAATGTTTTTTTGGAAATGTGAAAAAATAAAAATAATAAAATAAAAACATGGTTACTGGAATATAATATGAACCTGACATGTGTGCGTATGAAAAAGACAAAGGAAAACAATCAAACACAGGAACAAAGAATCAAAGCAGGAGATTTACCGGTTTTGTTCAGATCAACGAATGTCTTCAGTAAAAAGTGATTGATGCTGTCATGGGGACAGGCCAGGTGGCACAAATCTGGGAAGAATCCACACTGAAGTCATTTTCTGAAGACGTTCGTTGATCCGAACGAAACTGGTAAATCTCTCCTTTTGATGATTTCTTCCTGTATTTAATTGTTCTTCCTTTTGTGTTTTTAAGACATCCTGTCTTTATGGCTATCATTTTATGATATATCGTTTATTTTATCCTCATATATATGTGTGTGTTAAGGAGTCCTATGAAAGAATATTTTTTCTTATATATGGTTGGCAGCAAATCATTATCCATACAAGTCTGATTAAAAACGTCTGTTTTTTCTTGGTTATTTTCTTGAGTGTTTTCTCAACTCTGCTAGCTAGCTTTCGTTTCTCTATGCATTAAAAAGAAACAATCTAGTATTAACCGAATAGCCGATAATAACATATTTTATTTCTTCCACAATTAAAAAAGATAAATATACACACACATAAATAAGTAACCGATTAAATAAATTACATTTTATTTCTTTCACAATTTAAAAAACTAATAATCAAAAAAAAAAAATTACAAATTAAATAACAGATTAAATAAATTACATTTTATTTCTTTCACAATTTAAAAAACTAATAATAAAAAAAAAATTTACAAATTAAATAACAGATTAAATAAATTACATTTTATTTTTTTCACAATTTAAAAAACTAATAATAAAAAAAAAAAATTTACAAATTAAATAACAGATTAAATCGAATTTCATTTTTTTCTCTCTACAGACCAAAATAATAAAACGCCCTAAATAACAACAATATATCGAAAATACAAGCGAAAAAACTCCTGATGACAGGAAAAAAAAAACAACTCTTGGATCCATACTCAACCAATTGACACCAAAGACACGAAAACTAGCGTGAAGAGTCGAGAAAACAATTGAGAAGATAAACTAAAGAGAAACCTGTCGTTTTTAATCACACTAAGATTAAGGGTTAACGAAACAATATGTGACCGATTGAATAACAAAATATATGGACATACAAACATACACTTCCTTTTATATAATAGATTATTCAATGGACACTAGACATTAATTTAATCTTCCATCGATACTTTTGGTTTCATGAAAACACTGGAAACTCAACCTGCAGGGCTAAAGATACCAAATGTGACCGATTCATCAGCTGATGTTTTGTACCGATGAAAGACAAAACTAACGTATCGTATCCATTGAATAAAAAATATATATACACTCTTACATAAGGAATTGAGCACTTTTGTCATTTATCCTATAACACTGAATCACACTAATATATATATAGTTTTATATTTTTTAATTAATTTTATACGTACATAAAAGTAATCCATGGACACGTGTTCCTGGCTCACAGCCGTCATCAGCATGGCTTACTTACACAGAGATCGAATCTTCGATATTGATGTGTATAGTCCAGTGTTTTACCATCGGACCAAGACGCTCTGTCTAGAAATATGTACGATTTTTATCACCTAAATATTTAATGTATTTTTATGTAATTATTTTTATTGGTGATTGCAGCGTTCGTTGTGTTTTGGCTTACTATTATTTCGATTGTCTCACTTTCCTAAGTGATTAAGATACAGACAATTGTTAGTCGCCCTTAAGTTTAACGGACGTATTTTTCGTTAATATATATTTTTAATTAATTTCATACGTACATAAATAATAAAGCAATTTTCTGCATCTTAATCACTTAGGAAGTGAGACAGTCGAAATAATAGTAAGCAAAAAAACAACAAACGCTGCAATCACCAATAAAAATAATTACATAAAAATACATATATATATATATATATATATTTGTTGGTTTCGTTGGGTAGAAAGAAATCCAATAGAGTGCTCGATTATTTAATAAGGTGTGATATTTATTTATTTATAATGTAACAGAAGTTCAGATCAACATGCTACCTTAGGTTTCAAGCTGGAGGAACGAACCCAAGCTAAAAATACAGAGTTTTCTTGGGTTTTAATTATAAACTGCTCACTGGCTTTCGTCAGTCATATTTTGATCCGTGGGTCTTTTATAGGGAACCATCCACTTCCTCTTATAAGACTATAGAGACCAGAAAGTTCCCTTATAAAAGACCCACTGATTAAAATATGGCTGACGAAAGCTAGTAAGTGGTTTATAATTAAAGCTCAAGAAAACCCAGTATTTTTAGCCTGGGTCTGCTCCTCCAGCTTGAAACCTAAGGTACCATGTTGATATGAACTTCTATAACATATATAGAACGGCAGATTCAAACTTCCGCCCTCCCGTCCCCCACCAGCCAAGCTTGGCTGTGACATATTTTGACCCCGACAAACTTCCTAGTTAAAATAGCCATAAACTAAAAAGTCGAAGTCATCAATCCCATTCATCTTGCGTCCTTTGAAGCAGACAGACCACTGCTGATAACGCTATAACCGAAATCATGATTTTCATTCTCTGCTTGTTTATGTCAACAACCATACTGAAGTCTGGACACTTTCTGACAAATCAAAATTAATATTCTGTATGATTTTTCTACATTGTTTTCTTCATCCTGAAGAAGTTTTTAATAAAGACGAAACGTTGATGAATACATAAATCAGTTTTTGGCTTTCCTTTTTTTCATTTTACACACACACACATATATATATATATATATATACATATATATATGTCATCCACAGACTGTTTCGCTGTATCACAACTCTTCAGTGTTGTTAGACAAACAACTGTCTCAAGCCATCTAGACAACAGTTGGTGCTTCTAACCACTTGGCCATCATCTGGCTACTGGTGAGAGTGAGCGGAATCACAATAATAAACATTGTCAAATCCGTTTAAATGGTTAAATGACTAAAAGGGGAAAAAAAAAATTCTTATTTTCAAAAAAAAAAAAAATTCTCAGATTGGGATTCTGGATGACAAGCATTTTTAGATATTTGACCCCAGGTCATGGATGACACATTTCACTCAACACTGATGGGGAGGGAGGGCAAAGGTTCTTAACAATGGACATAATAATTGAAACAAAAGAAAGAAAACACTTTAAATTAAGTGCTTCAGCTTTTATTTTATTTTAGTTATATATATATATATATATATATAACACTCCATCAAAATAATAGCTGTCTCAAGGCAAACACCCTGGGGTTGGATTAGATTGGGGAGGGGGGGTGAGTTGAAGAGAGTAGGCAGTAGGGGTGGCCGGTTGATTTGACTCACCTGGATAAACGAGACAAAATACAGGTAAGAAACCTACAATTGAGACTCACCACTTTTCTTCCCAGACTTGTGACACCTGACTCGTCCCTATGACAACCATCAATCATTTTTGGAGGGATGAGGGAGGGTGGAAGTGGGGAGAGGAATTATTTCAATTAAACTGACAAAAGATTAAAAACAAGACAAAAAAGGTTTAAAAAAAAACATTTTCTGTCAGAATTCGTGCGCATTGACTGGAATCATTCTAATTTTCAAAAACATTTTTTAAATTTAGTCTTTATAAATAAATGTTCAAAATACCATTTTATTAAACAACAAATTTGTTCATTGGAGCTAAGTTAGAAATTTCAGTTAATTCAATTACTTAAACTAATTTGCATATATATATATATATATATATATATATATAATAATAATAATAATAATCCAGGTAAAACATCCACAGGATAGTGATCCAAAGAATTTCGACTGGGTTTATAAAAAGTGCTCAATATCAAATAGAGCTTTTATATATGATTATTTTTATTTACACCGACATGTACAAAATCTGCGACACTGGCATGTCAATGTTATCGATCAACAGCTATTTCCAAATATGATCTAAGGTTAAGATTGGATTCTAACTGTGTCTGATGAGATATCAGTTAATAATAGCTGTTGATCGATAACATCGACATGCCAGTGTCGCAGATTTTGTACATGTCTGTGTAAATAATCATATATATATATATATATATATATATATATATAAGATGAAAGATGAGAATAAAAAAATTGTATAAATACAATATTTATCACGACATCAGTAGTTTAAAAGCAAAGAGTTTCATTATCCTTAACCCATGGATTTTCAAAGAGAAACTCTTTTCATCAGAATATAAAACTCGGTAATGTAACTGTAAATATTACCGGTATCATTTAACTTTGGAAATTAATACACATATATATATATATATATATATATATATATATATACACACAAATATATATATATATGGGAAAATGAAAAAGGAAAAGCAAAAAATGGATGTTTTTTATGTGTACATCAACGTTTCCCCACTCATTCTTTTCTACATTCATTTCTATTTCTCCAACAAATACGGACGTCCACCCAGCAGTTGGCCACTATTTCATTCTATTTTTCCCAATATGTCTACCCTACATGTATCTGTGCTTGCATGACATTTTTTCTCTATTTTATCATCCTGATGAAGTCTTATAAATAAAGACGAAACGTTGATGTACACATAAAAAACATCCATTTTTTGGTTTTCCTTTTTCATTTTCCCATCACGGATTACTTTCATCCTTCTCTTCCCATATATATATATATATATATACAAAAACTTTTGGCTGGGAGGAACATAAAGTTAGGACAATCACTGTCGAACAAAAATGCTGTTAAAGTAACTAAATATTGAAAAAGAATACTCAAGGTACTCAGGAGTTCAGTGTTGTCGTTAAAAAGCTGAGTGCTCGATAGTGATCAGCTAAGTTTGCACATCCTGTGTGCATAGAAGTCCGTGGAAAATGCCAGTGAGGGTTGAGGACATGGAGGAGAATAATACGATGTATGTGTCATATGAGTCTTAAAAACTGGCTTAGATCTGATGACCTTAGAGGAAGATTAAATCTGGACAGTATATGGAGTAGAGTTCGATGATATGGCCACGTTGAAAGAATGGATGAGAGTTGTTGGGTTAGTAGGTGTAGAACAGTTGAGGTAGCAGATTCAGTTCACAGGGGAAGAACAAGGAAAACATGGGAGGAAGTGATAAAAATGGACTTGAGGGAAAGGGATAAATAAAGACCTGGTCAGAGATAGGAAGTCGATTTCTTGCCAGCATGTAAAATGGGCGTTAAGCCGATGATGATAATGATGATTATTATTATTTCACATCAAATTTGCAGGAATTACCATTTAAAGAACAAAAGAGAAAATGAGTTTTATCAAATTGAAGAAGTTTATTTATTTATTTATTTTTTAAAACTTTTATCCCCCCCCCTCCCAACAAGGCAGATGTAAGGGAACATTGATTACTTAGGGGCCAGATTTATAAGGGGGTATCTGAAGTGAGGAATGGGGCAGCAAGATGTTTGTTCACATTACATGTCTGCATGTTGGTACAGTCGGAAACAGGGAGCAGGAAGGGAATTCAAAAAGCAAGTTGTCCAAGAAAAGAAGCTATTAGAGTAGAAAGTTTTCCGGCATCTGGGAACCTCTACAGTGAAGGGGTACGATTTTGCTGCTAATCGGGGTTTTTTTCAGGGATATTTACGTTGAGACGGTACAAGTGCAGTATTTGAGCACAATCCGTGGAAACACTTGTAAAACAAGCACAGGGATGCAATATTGCGGCTATGGGACAGAGACTTAAATACTAAATTGGATCGAAAACTTTCCTAATAATTCAGCAAACCGAAATCACGAGGAGTTTAAAATAGGAAACGGAAATCCTATTTGTGGTGGTGTTAGGAAGTTGGAAACAAACTAAAATTTTAATGTCTGACAGTGAACCTGTGTTTTCTTCTGCCGTTCTCCCTATTTATTTACCTCCCCACTTATTTACCTCCCCGCAAGGGCAGAGTTAGACACCAGGTCTGTTTTGAATGCGGATAAAAATGTTGGGTTTTTTTACCATTTATATTTGCAAATTTGATAAATGAAAATCTTACCGTGAAATCAAATTTTTATTCCTTCCAACTGTTTCGATTGTATCACCTGAAAGAAAGAAAAAAAAATCATTAAATAAATGTATGTATTTAGAAAATCTTACAGGAGAAATGGAGATCAGTGTCAGAATTTCGGCTTAGAATCTTTGTTCGATCCAGAAGTATTCAGAGTGATTTCACTTGGATTATATCCAAGTTATCTCCCTTGAACTATACTGGACAACGAAGAGAAAGTACTCTCCTGTCCCGGAAGTCAATCTAATTCCGTCCACATGTAGGATAAAAAAAAAGGGATATCATCCATCTGGACATGCCTTTCACCAACACTGGTAGCAGTCATCTTTAGACTCCTTTTGGTTGTAGCCCATCTCCCGGAATACTACAACAAACTCATACTAGCCGTAAAAAAACAAAGTGTTAGCGGTGGGGGGGGGGGATTATAGACGTTTTGTTTCTAAACAATTGCAAAAAGATTTGGGAAGGTGCCAGCCAGAGCGCCTTTACTTACCAAATCGCAACCTAGAAGCCGATGATCTCTTTACTTCTCTGCGGCGCTTTTCTCACAAAAGAGAGTTGCTAGTCTTTCCCATCTCTATCAGTATTTCCATGGTAGATACTCGATTGAGTATGCTACTTGGCCTTTTGGCTAAGATCAAAGTGTAGTATCTGTTCCGATGGATACTGCACCCCATAGACTGGTATTGTCTTGGCCTTCGGGGCTTGATTTACGTCGGTCTATGGGTCTGTCCTGTGCAGTTCTAGGAGGTTCACCCTCCCAGGCTTTGCCTCCCCTCTTTGGAGGCGCCCCTACCGGGGAATGCCGACGGGGTTGCTCAGGCAATTTTTAATGGCCAGAGTGCTCACCTTCTCGGGCGCTGGCTTTTCAAACCCCACTTTCCCGACCCGAGCTTGGGTCACATCTTACTTGTGGGAGTAAGATAAAAACTGGCCTTGTGCCTAACTCCTGGAGAGGAGTAAATCAATACTCGATTGAGCTTCAAGCTCTGCTTAACAAATACCTTCTCAGCAAAAACTCGTCTTGCTTCAAACACTGCAAAGAACTCTCCTTTTTTCCTTTGTGTACCTAAAATTAGCACCGGGACAATTAATCAGAATTGGGAATCAGAAAAATGAGAAATTTTGGGGGTATCGGAAAAATTTGTGTATATGTGTAGATGTCAAGAAAATATTATTTTTATTGTTTTTTTGTTTTTTTTTGTTTAAAACTTGATAAATATTTATTGATTTTAAACTATCAGTAAAACTAAAATCTATATACCCCCCCCCCCCACAAGTGTATTTTCACGTTTGCGAAAATATATGCACATATTATGTGTTTTTACGGTAATAAAAAAATACAACTCTATAGCTAAATATTTAGAGGTTTTAAAAGAATCAAAATCAGTAATTGTATCAGAATTGGGAATTTAGAACAGAATCGGTAATTGTATCGGAATCGGGAATTTAGAACAGAATCGGTAATCGTATCGGAATTGAAAAAAAAATATTAGAATCATCTCATCACTACCTAAAATCATATGGAGCATCCACGAACAGAGTTTCTTTCCAAGAACTTCCCGCCTGTGGAACATGTTACCACTGGAATGTTTCCCTGAAGACTACAACATGGTCATTTTCAAGTCTAATGTCAACAAATATCTGTTCAGCCATCCAATGAATTAATCATAGTTCTCAATCCTTTCACAGTACTGTTTCATCATCCAATTGAAAATCTCACTAACCCTTATCCTCAAGTAGCTTTTGGCCTTCATAAGTGGTTAACCATTAGTATTAAACAAAAAAAAAAGTTAAAAATACAGTTTTTACGTCATACTCAGAAGATACGTGTATCCAGTATCCAGCAAATATTAGGCGCGGAAAACAACTGTTCCAAGAGGTTGTGGCGCAGTGGGGGTAGGGAATGTATGGACGTGACGCACATTTTGTTTCTAACCGACTGCGAAGAGATTTTTTTTTTTTAACATAGTTCACCCCAAACAAGGCAGGCCGCCACTGTAGACGTAAAGGGGCTACTGAGAAAAAAATAAAAGGGAGAAGGTTGAGGGGGGGGGGGGGCAACCTAAATTGGGATCTGCACAGCGAGATGTCTGTTTACACCAGTTTTAAATTTCTGCATGTCAGTACTGTCGGGGAAACAGGGGGCAGGGAGAGAGTTCCAGAGGTCAGCAGCATGAGGAAAGAAGCTATTTGAGTAGAATGCTCTCCGGCATCTGGGTACCTCCACAGTGAATGAATGAGATTTAGCTGATTGTCGAGTCGGTCTAGTAAATTTACGTCGAGGGGGCACCAGAGGAGCCAATTCATCGGAGCATAATCCATTGAAGTATTTGTAAAACAAGCACAAGGATGCTACATTGCGGCGATGGGGCAGGGACTGGAGCTTGGTTGACAGTGGGGGACCTATTAGGTTGGCGACTCTTTTTGGACCTTGTCATGGAGGAAGAGACTAGTGGATGATGCACCAGCCCAGATGTGGCAACAATACTCCATGCATGGGAAGAATCGGATAAAAATAAAAGAAAACAAAAAAAGATGCGCCATCAAAGAAGACAATCTGGTTTCAACGAGGAATTAGAAGATTTAATTGGACGGTGCCAAAGATTACCGTTTCACAAGCCACAAGAACGGCAGCGGCCATTAAAAGAAAAAGAACACAAGTCAGCTACGATGACAGCGTTGGAGACGAGAGCGGTTAGCACCAACGGAAGAAATCCCCTCCAACGTCAAAAATGATTTGCGTTCAAAAGAGTTTGACATTGAGAAAATAACGAATGTCGATGAAAGTAGCGGCAATTTTGATTCTTTTTTTCTTTCTTTTCGAGTTATTCCGGTAAGACCAAATTATTGTCGCTTCGGTAGAAAAATAAAATCGCCGTGGAATAATTGTTCAGTGATTTTAACAAAAGAAAAAAGGAAGAACGGTGAAAGATTGAATGATTCAATCAAATCTTTTTCTTTTGTCTACACAGGTTATTAAATGCTAATATGCAACCAGATTAGAATCTGCGTCCATTGTCTCTTGTCACACTTCATCTACGTAGTTTCGGTGTGTTGTTCTGTTTTACGGTATACCAACACTTTTTGGGTTATTTAATCACGTCAGTTTGGTAAAAGCTTTTATGCTTCAAGTTATTTATATGCGTAAATATTTTTTCATGGTGTTTGGTTTGGTTGTTTTGTAAAGGAAAAAAAAGGTGTGTAGAACATGATTGAGTTTTGCAAAGGGAAAGGAAAAAAAAACAATAACATCAATGTTTGGTGCATTTTTAAAACAGGAAGACGTTATCTTCAGACAGCCTGATCTGGTAGCACCAGATACGTAGTTTCGACATTTTTGAGATAAGGATTGATAATTAGTATCATTTAGATTATTCGGACTACTGTTCTCATCTTGGATGTTATTCTCACTTTCTTTAAGTGTATCTTGTCGAATCGGGAATCTTTCTGTCAAACTTGAGAATCTGTACGGAATTCCCAACGGAATCCATGGGGTAGATTGCTCTCTCGTTCCGTCAGCCATGACCCGATAGAAGTCTTAAGTAATTCGTAATTGTATTCTTAGTATCGCCCATAATGAGGATCGAACCTTCAACCTCCAGAAGACTGTCACTTTGAAGTGATTATTACTTAGCACTTTATCCATTACGCCACGATCCTACAATCCTACAATCCTCAAGGTTAGGGTTCAATCCTTAGTGTGGGCGACACTAAGAATACAATTACGAATTACTTAAGACTTCTAGCCGGTCATGGCTGACAGAACGAGAGCAACCTACCTTCCGTGGATTAAATAACGGGCTCTGTTCGAAATTCCATACAGATTCGACTTGAAAAGCCTTGCGGACATCATGCAAAAGAACAGTTGGGTCACATTGAGCGTAGCGATGGCTGGATTGCTAAAGTCCGACAGTTGAATGTGCCAGCAGAGAACATCACCACTGGCAGACCCAAGTTGACTTGGGAGGACGTAGTCAAACATGATAGGAAGGCCATGGGTATGGATTCCATCAAACCTTGCCAAAGACAGGAGTGGAGAAGAAGACTTAGATTTCGAGACTAGACAATCAGGCCCCACCCTCATCAGAGGATTAATTGTGGCCTGATTCAACAAATAAACCGGTTGATGATGATGATGATGATTCCATAGTTCGACAAGATACATCTAAAGAACATTGGAGGTTACATCGGCTGAAACGTTGTGGGAATAACATCCAAGATGACAACAGTAGTCTGAATGATCCAAAACATCTACGTCGGTCTGTCATGCTTCACTATTTAAATAGCATTTCTGTAGGTCCGTCTCATGCTTCAGTTTTGAAGCGACATTTTGATAAGCCAGTCACGCTTCTTACTTTAGATGCATACAAGCATCTCCATAAGAATCGATATCCATTGATCGATCGGTGACGCTTAAGTTTGAAACAGCATTTTCATTCGCTAAATGCACAGATTTGATGGACGCGTCATAAAAATGGACACGTTCTTTTTTCTTTTTTTTCTTTTATAAAAGATAAAAACAGTCTATTCATTTTTTTTTTCAGAATTTCTTCATATATTTTTTTCCCATCCGATATTCATTTTTTTTCTCGAAGAATCAGATGAACTTTAACCTGACCTCCAATCATAGAACTTGCAGACGAGTTCTAATTATCTTGTAATATATCCACATGACTCTTTTTTAAAAGGAAAAAAAGAAAAGTATTTTGCAAAAATAATCTGCAGAGTGGTTAATTCTGTGCTTATTCCAGCAAATGATGCCAGACCATTTTTTATCACCATTTTGTTTTCTTTCAAACACACACGCGCACACACATTTTATAGACATACAATGTGGCACAAGGCAGGAAGAGACGCTCCTTTTTGCGCAGCCTTGGATCAATCTTGGGTCTGATGAGTGAACAGTCTCTGGTGACTTTCGTTTTCTCTCTTTCTTTTTTGTGTGGCGAGAGAGTGAACAACTTTGTTAAAAATCATCACGAGAAAGGGATACGTTTTGAGAGCATCAGTGATTTGTGAAAATGCAGTAAAAAAGTAAATCCTATTCAGTTTTTTGTTTTTTTTAACCAAACATTGCATTTTTCAGCTGCAATGATTCTTTGTCCCGAAGTGAAGACAATTCTCTGCATAGAATTAATAATCCATGCTTAATGTGGCTGGTTAATCCCCAGTTTGAACATAGCTGCAGCAAACCACAAGTTGTTGAGGATCTTAAACACAACGTGGGTTCAAGACAATGGCTGCTCAGAAAAGGGAATGTGACTATCAACGTGCCAAAATGATAAGATTCCACCCTGAGACATCTCCATGACGCAACCACACAAGATACACTCCTCGTGCCATGATAATAGCACAAGAAGGATTTTGTTTTGAAATGAAATTTTGTCTGTTAAAAAAATCATTAACTCTTAATTGTAATTCACGATGAGAATGAATGAATGTACGTTGACTTTATAAGGAGACAACGGTTTTCTTTGTCATTTGGTGGAGAGACTCCGCATGGACCGACTTGTATATTGAAGCCAAAGAATATGTATTTCAAAAAGTTGAAAATGTCCAGGTTTTCATCATGGTGTCATATTCATTCATTTTTATCAATAACATTTTTGATAAAGAGCGAAGGACTGCTTGAAATATTAAAATTCAAATCATGATAACATCTATAATTGAAATGATTTTGGGTTTTCTAGGAGATCATTTTTCATTTGTCAAATGTGAAGAAATTCTTCATTTTAAGCCAAGAAACACATTTTATAGATATATTTCATTTTACTTCATTTAAAGTTCTCAGAAATCAAGGGGCCCTTTTCTTGGGGTGAACACTTGATCTCTATATGAAATACATAGATATTCGAATATTAAACTTCCCTTTTTACCTCTAAAACGTTGAGTAAGTAAAGAAGTTAAGAACAATAACATTAATCTCCTCTCCCCAATTGACCAGTTAACTATGTTATAGTATATATCTTTCATGTGGTCTCTTGATCTTACCGGATTCCAGGACAAGAATTCATCTAGTCTGGTGGAGTATCCAGCCCAGTGCTGTTACTAGAACCAGTGTGGGTTGCCATACCGAAGGGGGATCTTATTTGGGCTTCGAATACTATGTTATTTTGAATATTTGGTCAGGGTTTACTTGTAGGAGGAAGTATCCTCATGCCAGGTTTTCCTGACAAACCCCTGTACAAGATGACCAGATTGATGAAACTCAGGTACTCCCAACAGACACTGTACTGTATAGTATTTAAATAAAATAATTTATATTAACTCTTATAGAGCCTATGATCGAGCACATTAATGTGTTGTTTTTTTTTATAACTTAATTGAGATACATGCTATACATGGACGGCGGCATGTGTTTAACCGCCCCCCCCCTTTTTATGAGAGCCCACCCACTTTTATAACTGTCCCGCCGGTCCTGCTATATATAACTTTTTTTTTCTTATGCGTTAACTCCAAGTTACAGTGGGGTCTGCAAATATATATATATATATATATATATATATATATATATATATATATATATATATATATATATATATGTGTGTGTGTGTGTGACAGAGTGATAATATACATGCACCTATATAACTCATGTATGAAGTACGCACTCATGGCCATATCTACTCTCAATATTGTCGGGAATGAAATTAATAAAACGAAAAAGTTTTATTATGTGAGAGAGAGAGAGAGAGAAAGAGAGAGAGAGAGACATTCCAATGGAATGAGAAAATCGATTCTTCTAAGCATCCATCTGAAGGCCCGGATGTCAGAGGTGGTAGGTCATTCTTCATTGTAAAAGAAAAAAAACAAGAATGAAAAAGATGAAAACAGATTTTAGTGACAAGAAGAATTGTGAAAAGATTTGATTTTTTATTTGTAGTTTGTCATCTTTTTTTTTCTGTCTTTAATCTGGTGGAGGGAGAAAGAGAGAGAGAGAAATAAAGAGAGAAAAATAAAGAGAGAAAAATAAAGAGAGAAAGAGGGTGAAAGAGAGAGAGGGTGAAAGAGAGAGAGTGTGAAAGAGAGAGAGAGAGAAGGTGAAAGAGAGAGAGAAGGTGAAAGAGAGAGAGAGGGTGAAAGAGAGAGAGAAAGAGAAAGGAAAAGAGAGAGTGTGGGTGAAAGAGAGAGGGGGTGAAAGAGAGAGAGGGGGTGAAAGAGAGAGAGGGGGTGAAAGAGAGAGAGGGGGTGAAAGAGAGAGAGGGGGTGAAAGAGAGAGAGGGGGTGAAAGAGAGAGAGGGGGGTGAAAGAGAGAGGGGGTGAAAGAGAGAGGGGGTGAAAGAGAGAGGGGGGTGAAAGAGAGAGAGAGGGGTGAGAGAGAGAGGGGGTGAGAGAGAGAGGGGGTGAGAGAGAGAGGGTGAAAGAGAGAGAGGGTGAAAGAGAGAGAGGGTGAAAGAGAGAGAGGGTGAAAGAGGGAGGGAGAGGGTGAAAGAGGGAGGGAGAGGGAGGGAGAGGGATGGAGAGGGAGGGAGAGGGATGGAGAGAGGCAGAGGGATGGAGAGAGGGATGGGGAGAGGGATGGAGAGAGGGAGGGAGAGGGATGGAGAGAGGGAGGGAGAGGGATGGGGAGAGGGATGGAGAGAGGGATGGAGAGAGGGATGGAGAGAGGGATGGAGAGAGGGATGGAGAGAGGGATGGAGAGAGGGATGGAGAGAGGGATGGAGAGAGGGATGGAGAGAGGGATGGAGAGGGATGGAGAGAGGGATGGAGAGGGATGGAGAGAGGGATGGAGAGGGATGGAGAGAGGGAGAGGGATGGAGAGAGGGAGAAAAGGAGAGAGAGAGAAAAGGAGAGAAAGAAAGAGAAAGAGAGAGAGAAAGAAAGAGATAGAAAAAAAGAGAGAGAGAGCGCACAAGCAAGCGAGCGATTAAAGGATGCTGTCAGCTGAGATGTCCAAGAGATGACGTAAGAGTCAAACGGAGAGAAAACCGTGCAACTTTTGAGCGGGGTCTTTTTAGAACATCTTTCCGTGATGAAAAATGGTCGAGATGGCTCACGTCAAAGGCTCCACATCATTCGTAGTGATGGTGACGGTAGGTCCAGGGGATGCGGATGTTGAGGAGGGGGTGCAGTATGCAAAGGACGACAACAAGAGTAAGAGGGTGACGATGGGGGGGGGGGAGAGAGAGAAGGGGCGACAAGACGATGAAAGATGCGGGAGAGGAAGGAGGAAATTACATTGATACGCCAGTGCACGTTCTTGCATCTAGTGTCGCTACGTCACGGAGTGCCATCCTGTCAACGATGCAGCGTCAGATGCACACAAAATGCTCGCTAGGTGTGCTCAGGTCACAGAGTCGCACACTGTTTCGTTAAGCGTAGGATTTGCGTGGACAAAAAAAAGAGGAGACTTGAGAAATCCACCCAGGTGCATTCTTACACTTTTTTTTGCATATGTACACACATTATCTCTCTCATATATATATATATATATATATATATATATATATACGATTATTTTTATTCATACAGACATGTACAAAATCTGCGACACTGGCATGTCGATGTTATCAATCTATAGCTCTTATCTTTATCTTAGGTCCCAGCATAAGAGAATGCTCAATATAATGGATAGAGCATTGATGTAAGAAAAAAAAAGAAATGATGAAAATAAAAATTGGTAGAATTACAATATTTATTAATTCATCAGATATTCAAGCAAGGAATATATATAAAAAAAAAGAAAGTTTTTTTTCCTTAATCCGTGAATTTTCAAATATGATCTCTTTTTATCAGAGGAGAATAATCAGTAAAATCATGTATAACTGGTTAGCATGAATTTGAAAATATAAAAGTTGTAAGCAAAAATCATTTTCAACAAAACTTGGGTGGAAAATGTACATGTAATTATTCGGGGGATCAATCAGAGGTAATGTGACCATCGAGTTTCTATCCAATAGAGTGTAGTTGGAAAAGTCCGAAATCGGAGATATGAGAGGATACATTAGAATGAAGTCAAAAGTAAAAGATCAGTTGACAACAAAGTAAATGACTCACCAAAACAAATATGAAGAATTCGTAAGAGATCAATATATATAAATAAGGCAATTGCCATTTATAAAGCTTCCTTGGCAGGCAAGAATTCAAAAATTGAAGTGGGTACTGATTTACTCCTCTCCAGGAGTTAGGCACAAGGCCAGTTTTTATCTTACTCCCACAAGTAAGATGTGACCCAAGGTCGGGTCGGAAAAGTGGGGTTTAAAAATTGCCTGGTAGGGGTGCTTCAGGCAGTAAGCAATAAACTTATTCCTCCCCAAAGAGGGGAGGCGAAGCTTGGGAGGGTGGACCTCCTAGAACTGCACAGGACCGATCCATAGACCGGCGTAAATCAAGCCCCGAAGGCCAAGACAATACCAGTCTATGGGGTGCAGTATCCATCGGATCAGATACTACACTTTGATCTGAAGTGGGTAGTCCAACAGAAAAATGATATAATTTAAAATCTAAATAAAACGTTGAGTAGCAAAGAAAAAAGAGAAAAAAGGAGGGAAAAAAAGTAATTAAATCCATCTGGCTAATTAGTTAAATTAATTAAATAGTTAAAACTAAAACAATTGAAAGAAACTAAGCTTAGCTTAATAAATTTGAGCTGACTTAGTTTCTTTTTGAAAAACATTTTAGTCTGATCTTTTTCAGCTGCAAACATTAACTAAGAGGCTGTATGAGCAACTACATTATTCTTCAGAAGTACCAAAAAAAGAACAAAATTATATCAATAAAGTGATGCACCTACAGTGATCAGAAAAAGTGATCAGAAAAAGTGAACAGAAAAAGTGATCAGAAAAAGTGAACAGAAAAAGTGATCAGAAAAAGTGATCAGAAAAAGTGATCAGATTTCTTTCAAGTTGTTTGATATTTGTTCTTTATTAATATTTACGGTTGAGCTTCGTATGTAAATTATGTCGCGTTGTTTGACTTCATGCATTTCAACCTTATTTGAAAGAGGATTGACGGGAAAAAGTACCACAAATGTGGTCAATTAGTCTTTCATACTGTTTTATGTTTCTCCTCAAGTCAAATCAAATCCATTTTGGGCATTTTTAATGCATTTAGCAAGTTTAGATGAGTGAAACATTAAGTCTTGTCAAAGTCCATCAATCCACTAATTCCGATTATGTAATTTATAGTGGGATCTTTAAAACTCAATTTTTGGCCATTCCAATGACCATCTTTTTGAATTAAAGATAGTTTCACTGCATTCCCCATAAAATTTTGATTGAAATTCATGTATCGCATGCCTAATTTGACCAATTCCTAAAAACGACACTTTTTGCCGGAAAGTGAGAAAAAAAGGTAACCAAGAGCTCAGACTGCGTCCATCAGTCACACACACACACACACACACACACACTTTGGATTTTGTCATTTTATTTTTTATATATTTTTTATATTGACTGGCTTTGCAAACTCACCTTTTCCTTATTCAAATAATTTAACACCAGCTGTATGGATGACCCAACTGGTCACATTTTTCTAGTTATTTTTCTAGTTTTTTTTTTATTCACAAATTCAAACTAAAATAACATTAATGAATCCCGGCAAACGCCGGGTAGGTACAACCAGTTACTTATATATATAAGCCAAAAGCTGGAAAGAATTAGTTTGGCTTGCAGTAGTTTGAGAGACATTTTGAAATACAGCCGCGTCGAATCGACTCCAGGAATCCACGGTGCTTAACATTTGTGATGCTTCATGATGAGAGGTCATCCATCTTATTTCCGATTAGACGCGGCACCTGCCCCTCTACGACGATGGTGATGACGAGGGGACTTAACGGGATAAAACGTTGCTAAAACAAATGAATTCGAGAAAAGGGTATCGAAAAGCCGCTCGCGTTCGTCATCATCAATTCATTCAATCCTCTTGTTTAATTAGTCGTGTAATGGGAGTCGTTGTCTTCTCCCAATCAAAATTCCAGTCTTCCCGCTACGCGCAGCAGCGTAACAAAAACAGATCCGCTATCGGATTATAACAGTTTTCTGCAAAAAAATATAGTTTTACAAAAAAAAAAAAAACACGCCACCAAAATACTTATTAACCAATTACACATATTATGCTGGGTTTCGAGTTCTGTCTAGGATACTGCATTAATTTCACTAATACCCTTAATAAAAAGGAGGAGGTAATACCTGGGAGGATTGTCACACAACAGCAGAACAGATACTACACTACCTCCCCAAGGAGAAGGGAATGTCTGAGAGGATGGTCTCATGACAATAAAACATATTATACTACCCTATTCAAAATTTAAAAGAAGGTAATGCTTGGGAGGATGGTCTCATGGCAACAGAACAGATATTACACTACCCCCCTATGAATTGAGCATTGAAAAGGGAGTTCATTAGTCTGAAATAGTATAGCAAACTCAATTAAGCATTGAAAATAGTATAGTTTTGAGTTCAGACAGATACCAAATCTTCATTAGTAATAGAAGTAATAGTATAGTTTCGACTTCAGACAGACAGATACCAAATCTCCATTAGTAATAGAAGTAATAGTATAGTTTCGACTTCAGACAGACAGACACCAAATCTCCATTACTAATAGATTATATAGAAGTTTTATTCTGTATTATTCTTATGACCGATTATTTTGCTCTCTAATTTACATACGTGTTTGTGGTGTGTACAGACACATGTATGCAAATTAGATGCCGACACCGAGAACCGAGTCGCTCTTTCTCTAAATGCTCACACAGATATGAAGAAATACTAGAGAGTGGTTGAATCAACATAGAGTGAGAGGTGCAATACAAATACGTATGTAGGGAACTAAAGAATATTTTAGCATGTATTTTGTATGATTAAAATATAAAGGATAAAAAGCCTTAGGGAAACAAACGTTGATTAACTCAGCTTTAGTATAATAATAATAATAATAATAGATATTGCATTCATACATAATCATACAATGCCATTTTCTTGCCTTTTCACATAGACACTAGACACACGAAAAAAATGTGTTCCTTTTGAATAAGAGACATTTATTCAAACATTGTAACCCGGTGATGTCCTGGCTGTAATAAATAAATCGTTTATTGTTCATATAACTTTGCTTTTCACGATGAGATTTTATTTCCATCATTCGACGTATCCGTGACCCGTTGGGTCACAACAACTGACACTGTTTATTCTACTTTGATTTCTTTTGAAAATTGATAAACTGTGACATATCTGTTAAGACATTCCTTTTGCAGAAAGAGGGAGAGGATACAAAAAGGGAGTAAAGGAGAGGGAGGGGGATTGGAAAATGAGGGAGGATTGGAGAGGAAAAGGAAGGGAGGGAGGGGGGAGATCAGGAGAGAAAGTAGGAGGGAGAGTGGAAAGAGAAGGGAGAAGAGAGAGAGAGAGAAGGGAGAAGAGAGAGAGAGAAAAAAGGAAGGGAGAGAGAGAGGGGAAGAGAGAGAGGGGGAAGAGAGAGAGGGGGGAAGAGAGAGAGAGGGGGAAGAGAGAGAGAGGGGGAAGAGAGAGAGAGGGGGAAGAGAGAGAGAGGGGGAAGAGAGAGAGAGGGGGAAGAGAGAGAGAAAAAGGGGGAAGAGAGAGAAAAAGGGGGAAGAGAGAGAAAAAGGGGGAAGAGAGAGAGAAAAGGAGGAAGAGAGAGAGAGAGAAAAGGGGGAGGAGGGAGAGAGAGGAGAGGGGGAAGGGAGAGAGAGGTGAGGGGGAAGGGAGAGAGAGGTGAGGGGGAAGGGAGAGAGAGGAGAGGGGGAAGAGAGAGAGAGGAGAGGGGGAAGAGAGAGAGCGAGGGGGGAAGAGAGAGAGAGAGAGCAGGGGGGGAAGAGAGAGAGAGAGACGGGGAAAGAGAGAGAGCGAGGGGGGAAGAGAGAAAAAGAGGGTAAGGGAAAAAGAGAGAGAGAGAGAGAGAAAATAGTCACCTCCCTCTATCCCTCTCTAAGAACTCTTCTTACTAACCCCATACCTTGTCAGTATATCTTTCTTTCTTGCTAGCTAAGATATATTATTTTTCATCTAAATTACCTCCCTTGAAAATTAATGAACCTATTTTTTTTTTAAGTTTTTGGTAAATTTTTTTTTCATTAAATCATTAAATATAGACAAAACTATTGCATATATATAGAAAAATAAAATTACAAATGAATAACAAGACAATTTATTATAAACTGTTTAAAAAATAGTTATGTAAATTAGGTGTACATATACCTATGTTTGGTTCTGTTTTCTACGATATTGTATTATTGATTTAAATAACAGTGACCCGTTTTGATGGTGATATAAAACCAAACTTCCGCATTCATTCGTTTAAATTGTTGTGTTGGATTCTGGCATTCCATTTATTTTTGGTTTTTAACAAAAATCTGAATTGTTAGTTCCATAGCAATATGACAGGGGGCTGCGTGAAAAAAATTAATGTCTTTTTGGTTTAGGAGCACAAATAAACCGTAATACTTGACTAATTTGAAAATTATTCTATTCGTCAGTTTAGAAGTTTCACAGTCGCTTTTGAATTTTGAATGATTAAAAAGTTATCACTGTGGCGGCCATTCTCAATACATAACAAAAACTGCTGCGAATACTGAATTTTATATTTTAGAAATAATTTGTCCATTAAAATGTTCATTATGCTAAACTGAATAAGAAAATATGATTATTGGCTGTGAAAAGTTGGTTTATGAAGTAGGTTTATTTGGAAACAAAATACTCTCTATATATAAAGTTAAGTGTGATTATATATATATATATATATATATATATATATATATTACTTACGTACGACGTCGTTTCGAGCTTATGGCTCTCATCAGTGCATATTATATATATATATATATATATTTAATTTATTACATTTTAAATTAGTAACTTTGTATGTCTTTCGTATTTTTTTTACATTTAATTTTTTCTCTTTTTCTTTCGTTTTTCTCCTTTTTAACTTTTAATTTATTTGTATATTTATTTATTTAAATATTTTCTGATTTCATTTTATGATTTTTTATAATTAATTTTCTTTTTAATTCTCTTTAGTCACTTCAGGCTATTAACGACACGATACTTAAATAAGTTATACGTACATTTTCCTAGCTTCGTTCATATAAAAGATGGCGTCCAATAATTAAAAAGAACCTCACATTCTTTTTTGAAAATGTATTTATGAATCCTATAAGAATGTGAGTGTTTTATTTTTTTTTATCTTTTATTTGTTTATGATGTCTGTCCACGATTTTTGGACTTCTAAAGAGTCACACGTATGAAAAATCCTGCGCATATCTCGATATTTGGTTGTTAATGCGTGTAGATAAAAAGTAGCGTCAAGTTGTATGGCTTGTTTGAATGGTGAATATGGAATATGAAATGGTCATTGGACTTTAGCATTCTAATGCTTATTTTGATATATACATATATACATTATATATATTTATATATATATATACAGGATAATCTCCTAAGCTAATGAACCAATCATTATGAATTTTAGAATATATATTCTTGGCAACACGGTGAGAAACATGGGCAAACTACTTTGTGTAAACTTTACAATTTATGGAGTGCCCCTACCCAAACTCGCACCCTCTCCCCCCCAAAAAACTTTTAAAATAAGTTAAATGCAAAAAATTTAATAGAGAAAAGAATTGCTCTACATCGAATTTCGAGTTATATTGAGTATTGATATACTCCTCTCCAGGAGTTAGGCACAAGGCCAGTTTTTTTTCTTACTCCCACAAGTAAGATGTGACCCAAGGTCGGGTTGGGAAAGTGGGGTTTAAAAATTGCCTGGGCATTCCCCAGTAGGGGCGCCTCAGACAGTAAGCAATAAACTTACTCCTCCCCAAAGAGGGGAGGCAAAGCCTGGGAAGGTGGACCTCCCAGAACCGCACAGGACAGACCCATTGACCGGCGTAAATCAAGACCCGAAGGCCAAGACACACCAGTATGGGGGTGCAGTATCCATCGGAACAGATACTACACTTTGATCTTATATTGAGTAATACATTTTTAAAAAGGATCAATTCCTGTGCATGAGCGTCAATAATAGGCGTGTAATTGGTAAAATCCTAAACTATGAATTACGGAATATGTATTCTAGGCAACAGGTTAATTAATGTGGGCACATTATTTATTTTTTTGTAAACTTTACCAATTCAGGGGCGGGGGTGCGACCGAAACCGGAATTTTAAATTACTCAGGAATATGTAATTGTTTTATTTAACTAATCGGCGTTCAACTTTTGTCTTTATATCTTTCATCATATAACAAATTTTTAATGGGGAATTAATTTTCATTTTTAGGCTTAT
Source organism: Sepiola atlantica (assembly GCA_963556195.1). Taxonomy (NCBI): domain Eukaryota; kingdom Metazoa; phylum Mollusca; class Cephalopoda; order Sepiida; family Sepiolidae; genus Sepiola; species Sepiola atlantica. The sequence goes on along the minus strand of OY744540.1, from coordinate 1,784,316 downwards.
ACAAAATCAAATTCCTTTGACTTTAAATATCGAAAAGACCATATAAAATAACCTTTTTGTTTTTGTTTTCCGAATTATGAAAATGTGGTTATGTTCATTCACAGTAAATTTTCTCAAGATTGAAATAGATCAAATAACAGGATGACAATCATCTTTGTTATTTTATCCAAATTATCTAAATGTGAAATGAAAATTGTTTCTTTATTTTTCTGTACAAAAGGCTACAGTTTGATTAATTGCTTGGAGGGCTGGGAGTGTTTGCCAGTATATATATATATATATATATATATATATATTATTATTTCATGTATCCACATGAAATTTTATAAGGAGATATAATTTTTTATGTATCAATTTTCAGTATTTACTTCAACAGTGCTCGATACGTAAGTAGAGCTAGACCTCTTAGCCTGAAGATTTCCCCGGGGATGAAACACGGGAGCCTCTGTGTAGCTTAATTGCCATAAATATATTTTCATAGCTTACTATATATATATATATATATATATATATATATATATAAATAAATAATTATAGCCCCCTTTACCATTGCTCACGATAAGCGCTCGCTGATTTGGTGTTTATACATTTAAATCCCTCCTAATTGACATGTGAATTCTCGCTGGCCGAGGGGCACAACACCCGACTGCAAATCAGTGGCGATTTGTAAAAAAACGGTTTCAAGCCCTCCGACCGACATGAATTGACATCCCTACACTCAAGATTGTGTAAGCATGAAATATCGATGTCTGTAGGTAAAAATAATTAATATTTATTAAAAAAAAAAAAATATATATATATATATATATATATATATATATATATATATCATTTGCCTATTCTAGGCAACAGGTTGAGTATTGATTTACTCCTCTCCAGGAGTTAGGCACAAGGCCAGTTTTTATCTTACTCCCACAAGTAAGATGTGACCCAAGGTCGGGTCGGGAAAGTGGGGTTTAAAAATTGCCTGGACAGCCCCGTCGGCATTCCCCGGCAGGGGCGCCTCAGGCAGTAAGCAATAAACTTACTCCTCCCCAAAGAGGGGAGGCAAAGCCTGGGAAGGTGGACCTCCTAGAACTGCACAGGACAGACCCATAGACCGGCGTAAATCCCGCCCCGAATGCCAAGACAATACCAGTCTATGGGGTGTAGTATCCATCGGAACAGATACTACACTTTGATCTTAGCCAAAAGGTGAGTAACGTGAGCACATTATTATTATTTTTTTTGTAAACTTTACTATTTGGGAGGAGCACTGAAAACGTACCATACCCTGCCTCGAAGAAAGAAAAAACTTTATAATGCAACATTTATTGCTTATACCCGTCCCGGGACGGGTATATCATTAGTTATTTATAAAGTTTAAATACACAAACCATGAAATGATGGTGTTTTACATAATTTTTCATTTCTTTTTGTTTTTTCATTGTTACGCAGTGGTATGCAAGTATAGCTTTATTTGTAGGAACATTGTCAGCATTGAAAATTGTATGGGAACACATAGATGCAATATTAGTAGTAATGTTCTCATGTGTTGATCGTATGTAAGTTTTGTTTTTACTAAGAATAAAGACAATGAAATAATCAATATTTGCTTTTATTTTATATTTAAAGAAGCATTAACAACGCACATCTGTTGACGTAAAAAAAAATGTGATAGTATATTACTACAATGTGCATATGTAGTTTTATAAACTGGTGAATGAGGGAAAAACTTTCTTGACATCAAGTGACGTCACATGTCTTGAATATCGAAAGCTATAAGACTTTTACAAACTTTTTTCACGTCTGTTTCTATATTAATAATTATATTATATTATTTATTAAGTATTATTATATCGTTTAATAGAATAATGATAATAATTATAATAATAATTATAATAATAATAATAAATGCAATAATTATTCCAAAAGTATATAACTATTAGAACAAACCTCTGACTGTGTGTTCTTTTAGAATGTTTCTTGCGAATAAATCTCCATTTCCGTGCATGGCGATTTATTGGCAAGAAACATTTTTTGAATAATAAGTATTAAAAAAAAATGTTCCATATTTAAAAATCGCATTAATTATTTTGAAATTTTTAATTAAAAATATTTAAATTTTGTACACATTCTTTTATAAAATTCCCATCTCTTGATCTACAATTGTTAAATATCCAGACCAGGTGTACCGAAATGGTCATTTGATAGGAGTAGGTAAACTGGTCACTGACACGGACACGCACCTGGCCGAAAAAACAACAACAAAATAACATGATTTATTGTCGAAAATAAAATAATCTTTGGTTAAAGTTAAACCACCTGGTTAGGAAAAACAAACATGGTGGATTGTTAGAAATAAAGTGTTGATTGAAACCACCATCTGTATATCGATAATTATATTATTTAAGTGTTATATAATAATAATAATAATAATAATAATAATAATAATAATAATAATAATAATAATAATAATAAATGCAATAATGTATTATTATTAGTATATACTATAAGTAGTGAAAATTGCTGCTGAGAAGGAAGATGGTGCCATTTTAATGTAAATTTGCTGCTGATAATAAATATGGCATACATCAGAGTACTGTTCTCTGGAATAAGTATTTTTTAAAAGAAACTGAAACGAAATACATTACTTTGTTGTAAATAACATGGTGGAATGAAGACAAGGACAAATTGGCTAGGTAGAATAAAATATCGATTTGCCAAATTCAAGAATATCGATGATTAACCTCGAGAAATAGAGTGACTTTATTTTATATGTTAGTTATATGTGATACCATATAAGTATAATAATTTGACAGAATGTGTAGATGAAATAAAACAGGAAATGATAAACGCAATATAAAAGATAAGATCACATCAAACACATGTATGTTCTTCCAGGAAAAGCATACATATTATATTTTCAGCCAATCATCCGTGAAACCGAAGGTATCGACAACTGATAGAATTATTGTAGTATATGAATTTATATATATACATATACATATATATATATACATGGACGGCGGCACCGGGGGGCTCAAGCCCCCCCCCCCTCACGCTTTACGGTCATCAATAATGAAGTTATATATGCATGTGTTTAACCGGGCCCTCCCACTTTTTAGGAGAGCCCCCCCCCCCCTTTTATAACTGTCCCGCCGGTCCTGATATATATATATATATAAAATTATATATAAAATGTAAAAATTATTCATACATGAAGAAAATTAAAAAAAAAAAACGAATATATATATATATATATATATATATATATATATATGCTTATTTTTATTTACACAGACATGTACAAAATCTGCGACACTGGCATGTCGGTGTTATCGATCAACAGTTATTATAAACTGAGATCTCATCAGGCAGAGTTAGAATCCGATCTTTTCCAAATATGATCTAAGGTTAAGATCGGATTCTAACTCTGCCTGATGAGATCTCAGTTTGATCGGTAACACCGACATGCCATTTGATATTGAGCACTTTTTTATAAACCCGGTTGAAATTCTTTGGATTACTACCCTGTGGATGTTTTACCTGGATTATTATATATATATATATATATATATATATATATATATATATAAAATGTAAAAATTATTCATACATGAAGAAAATAAAAAATAACGAATATATATATATATATATATATATATATATATATATATATATATATAATGTAAAAATTATTCATACATGAAGAAAATTAAAAAATAACGAATATATATATTATATATATATATATATATATATATATATAAAAGAAAGTTAGATAAAAAGAAAGGAAGAAACTTTTTAACAGCATTTTTTTATGCAAAATGATTTATTTTTTTCTGTTGGTCGATCCTCCTGATGTTCTGATTAATAATGCTACGATGAAGGTTTCTGACTTTTTTTTTTTTTGTTATTTCGTGTACACGCGCGCATCGTCACCGTGTCACATTTAAGTTGGTACTAGACTCAGCATGGTGTAAGGGGGTGGAGGAGGGGTCGAAGGAACAGGGTGGGTGGAATTGGCTCGTCTCAGCATAAATGGATCACTGCGAGGCTCAGAAAGAATATAAGTACAAAATCAATAAGATCCATCTTGAAGAAGCAATTTCGAAAAAAAAAAAAAAAAAAGATTAAAAAAAAACGCTTTCGAGAAAGGTGTAGAGGGGGGGTGAGCAGGAGTTGTCGATTACAATTCCATGTCTAAACAACGCAGAACATTCCTCTGTTGCCAAAACCTTTGCAGCATGAGAATTCTACACATAAATACATATATCCTGTATATAAAGTAAAGTAAGTGTTTCCTCCTATTTGTTTGACCAGTATAGCTCCACAAACAGAAGCTTAATATAAAATTCTGCTTCGTATCTGCTTCAGCGTGTTTTAAAGAAAAAGAAAATTAGTCTGATTTTTAATTCCCTGATTTTAATTTTTTTTTATCCGCTCAGCCATTCTCTCTTTGGTTACTAATTTCAATACAAAAGTAGTAGTGGTCCCCCCCCCCCCCTCTCTAGTAAGAAGTCTTCATCAATCAACCTAAAACACTATAAAAGAAATATGGTTGAAATCAACGTATGGTAACTTTTTCATATTACACTGTCTGTCTGCTCACTTCATATTAATCACTACGCCTATCAGCAATTACTTGGCTAATAAAAAAAAAACTTTCCAAAGTTGTTTTCAAGGTTACAAATAATACACAAACATCTAACTTTTTTCGTATGCTATTCTTAGAATATACATAACAAACTGTCCCCTACAATTTTTTGTTTTAAACTCATACTTAATGAACAGTACATACTATTTTTCACTTGTTTGTTATGCATGAGTGTTTCGGGTCTTGGTCTAGTTACCGAGAAAAGCGGAAAGATGAATATTCATCTTGATAGCAGTTACTCACTTTGTGCGTGACTGTTTCTCTTGCACCGCTTCAAGTGAGTAAATGCGAGTTTTTAAACAACTTGGCATAGCATAATTGTCTCATCGCACAAGAGAATCGGTCAGTTACCATGTTAGTTCTAACATGATACGAACGTTTCAATGTTCATTTTTATTTATACATTTAATTTCTATTTATTTTTCATTTTGATTTAAATTTGATTTATATTTTAATTATTATTCAAATTTAGGGCCGTTTTTTTGTGCTTTCTAATTAAACGCTTATCTTCTTATTAAAAAAGTGCTTCTCTTATTCACCAGTTTATAAAACTACGGATGCACATTGTAGTAATATACTATCTATGATTTCACTAAAGAAGAGTTAATCAACGTTTGTTTCCTTAAGGCTTTTTTTCCTATAAATTTTAATCACACAAAATACATGTTAAAATATTCATTGGTTTGGGGATTGAGTTATGTTTAGAAAAAAAAATATTTTAGTTGTTCTAATTCACCATAATTTGCCATTTACTCACCAATTCACCAATTCTCTCACTAAGTTTCTGTCTACCACTCTCATCCTCTCTCACTGTATTTTGTTTTACACCTCCCCCCCCCACACTCTTATTTTATAGACTTTTTATAACTTTCGCTTCCGTCTCTCTCTTTGTTTATCAACAGTCAAAGGTAATAAAACTAACTATAAAAAAATGGATTAGAATAATTGATTATAAACAATAGGAAATATCACAACAAATAGTAATACTATTCAACCCATAGCTGGAGAGAAAGAGAGAGGTAGATTTAGCGAACAGAAAGATTAATTTTTGATTATGTCCTTTTTTTTATTTAAAATTTTTTAAACAATCTAACCAGAGTTCAAGGGGTCAAAGTTCGATATTTTAAACTTAAGCATGACAAACCAACCAAGGGACAAACAGATTTTTATAGAGACGGGTGGATGCATCCCAAACTGGCAGCATCAGCAAAGACTTGTGTGTCTGCATGTTTCCAGATTGGGCCTATCAGTCAAGCAAGAACTGTTCAGGTGGTGCGACTAACATTACACGCCTTCTTAAAACAAACAGCTGAGAGTGAGAGACCCACGCCGCGTTATTACCGCGGCCGCCGGCGCGGGGACCACATGTGGCAGGTGGAGGGTTGTGATTGAAGGCTTCCCTACTTCCCTCTCGTCTCAACTGCTCCGCGCGTTTAAGATTACGCTGTTGATGTTGTAGAGCCGTAAGACAAATAGTAGATATTCAACTGGGTTGGGTGCATTTCACATGTCCGATCGTGCCCCCCCCCCCCGGCACCATGACTGGCTTGCATCAAAAATAACATGCAGAGAAAACAAACAGAAACGCTCATGTTGTTCACGTATTGTGAGAAACTCCCAACAGTTTGTTTCAGCTTCTCTTGATCTTGGTTTTGGGCTTTGTTTTTTTTGTTGTTTTTTTTAAATTTTTTTGTTTTTTTTAAATATTTTTTTTTGAGGGGGGGGGGGATCTATTTTTTTTGTTGTTTTTAAAAAAAGAAAAATTTTCTTTTTTTTTGGGGGGGGGGGGTATCTATTCTTTGTTGGTTAGTCTTTCTTTTTCTCGTTACCCCCCCCCCCCCTCAAATCGGTTTTGTTTTCTCACCACACAGGTGTGAGGTGTCCGTTGTTGGAACTCTCAGCTGCCAATGCGAATGAACTCTACCAAATTGTTCAGCTCAAAACAAACATTTCAAGCTGCCTGGCTTAAAAAAAAATTTAAAAAAAAATTAAAAAAGGGGTATACCTCGATCTACCCCGGTTCTTTTGAGAAACATGATTTCAAAGATAAAACATTGTTGCCTCCTCGTTCAGGAATTTAAAAAAAAAAAAAAAAAAAAAAATGGTTAACCGAAATTCAATAAATAACAATGACAATATTATCAAATGTTTAAAAGACAATATCATCAGAAAGAGCAGTTTTAACCGAACAAAAGTCTGACATGCATCTTCTAAATCGCTTCCCTAAAGTCCAACCCTTCCTCAACGTGGTAGGGGTAGTGTCAGAGCTACCCGGCTAACAGGGTTCTGGTGAAAATCCAGGAGGAGTCAGCATCAGGATCTGCCGTCCTCTGGTCATTTCTGCATGTGTCAAGCAAAGATGTGTCAAGTGCGGAACCATAAATCAATGGAGTTAGAGTGACAACGTTGCTTCAGCACCATTCCTTTGTGTTCTGGGCCAAACCTTCCCCAACTTCGTATGCAACCACTAAGCTTTACTTTTCTCTGTGTCAGGGGTAAAAACCTGCAATCTTGCAGGTCAACGAATAGTTGCGACCAACGAGGCAGACTTCATGCAGACCAGACAATCTTGAGGCACGATCTTTGTGAGCTTTACGTAGAAGTCTGACTCATTTAATAACAACAGAAACAATTTCATAATCAGTTTTGAAAAGACACCAACTCAACTACAGATCGGGATAAATCAGTTTAAAACAAATTAGTTTAAGAAAAAATCTGACTCAGACTCCTGGGCATATTGCTGACTCTAGACATCAACTCTGATTTTAAGGATGTAGACGTTGTTATCCAAAATCTAATATGTCAATAACAATATTAAACGTTCAGAAGATAATATAATCCGACAACCCCCCCCCCCCCCAACTGAATAGATATTTTTTTCATCACGAATCGACGTCTACTAGAATTGAAGGGAAGGCAGGCTGTCCATCCTTCTCTAGGCCACTGTGGGAAACCGAGTCGTAAGAAATAACTAACGTCAGAACTAGAAGAGGAGTGAGGTCGTTTCCGCTTCCATCTCCATCTCCATCTCCATCTCTTCTACTGCATTTTGCCGTAGGCAAATGTGTCTCAGCAGTTGGCAGCCACATCGAGAGTAAAGTTTGGGGTACTTTAAACAATTTCGGTTCACTAATTTCATTCCCGGAAATATAAATAAATCTGTGAACCATACAAAAGGTGTTGTCTTTTGATAAGCTTTTGTTCCAGGTTGACACTAATATGACTGGTCTGGAGAATAAGAACTCCTGGTCGAAGACGAAAGCCAAATCAAAACATGGAGCCAACAATTTTTGAAGATAAAAACTTTGTGGTTAAACATATTCAGTTTAACATGTGTTGGGCAGCTTTTAAAACTTGAATTCCCCCTCTTTCTCTAAAATCCATACTTATTACTTCCTCCCATGTTCTCCTTAGAGCCCCTGCCACTTCAACTGTTCTACATATACTAACCCAAGCACTTTCATCTATTCTTTCCATGTGACCAAACCAAGGAAGGATCTCCGTATACAGTTCAGATTTAATCTTCTGAGGTCATTAAATCTAAGCCCATCTTTAAGACTCACATTACACATCCATCGTATCATCGAAAATGTGAGTTATCTCCCGTACATCATTTGAGTCATTATTTAAAATTATCTCCATTGTAACAATCTTTTTAGTCAGAATAATATTTCTTCCAAACAAACTGAAGTGGAAGACATTTGGTTATTCCAAAGAACATGCTGGAAGGGGTAAAAAAGACAAAGTGGCTAGGCAGAATCAAATATCGATGTGCCAAATGTGATGCAATTTAGGTCTAAATTCTAAATTCCGGCCGACCTAATTTTATATACTAGATAATCACCATTCGATGCTATGTCTACACAGATCAATAACATGGCTGAGAATCATTGTTAACGAAAGCATCTTCTGCGCAAGTAAATAAATAAAGTCTGACCCAAATTCTTCCGTTACCCAACACACAATGCCCACTGCCATGTCAAAATCGTCCACGATCGACTGGATACTCTATGATTTTACCTGGACACATGTGCTACAACAGTCGAGTGCATGGCATAATCATGTTGAGTCACCAAAGTTAAGCAACGTTGAGCCTGGTCAGTATCAGACGGGTGACCATTTCGGAATACCAGGTGCTGTACGAGGGATAGCAGTGACACAACCCTGCAAAAAGTTTTAAAAATCATCTCCCTGGATTGGGATATACATGCAACTAAAGACCGCTTGAAGAAGGAAGCTGGCTCAACCCACCAAGAATGCCATATCGGGACAGGACAGTTATCTCATAATGCATTTCTCATAGCTGGACGATAGCTTGGAGGGGTAGGGCGGCAATGGATCATCTGACACGCTGAATATCCAAAAGGTAATTTTCTTTATTCATCCTCTCCCCCATTTCCCTCAACTGACTTACTCATTGCAGAATAGAGGCCCCAGAACTGTCCATTAATATGTCCTTTCTAGGTTAGTCATGAGAACAGAGGTGCAGATGGTCTCTGTAAGTCTAACTATTTGAAACATGTCCTTCATCCTACTATGTGATCTACATAGTTCAACCAATCAGAGCCCCTGGTATCTCAGCCTTCCCTTCTTTATTTAACACATAGGGCGTCTTTTCTTATACGTTGTAACTGTAATATCTTAAATCATGTGTTCTAGTCAGATCTCTAGTTAGTTAAGTTCAATAAAAGGGGAACAACTCTGTATTGACCATTGCGAAAAATCAAATTAATTGTATATCACCATATTCGGTGTAATGCCTAATTGACTTCAAAACTAAACTTCCTTTGTTCGGGTGCTTATTTATCTCTCTTTTTCTCAAATCCATCCGTATCACTTCCTCCCATGTTTTCCGTGCCACCCTAGTTGTTCTACATCTAACTTCAAGAACTCTCATCCATTCTTTCAATGTGGCCAAACCAACAAAACCTCCTATCCTGCACGAATCTCCTGTCCAGGTTTAATCTTCCTCTAGGGTCATCAGATCTAAGCCTGTATATAGTTATTTAATAAATAAGATATCTAATGTTAGTAGATAGATGAGTAAGCATTTAGGGCATATCAGGTGGTGTAAGCAAAACATTCCACTTAGGTGTATATGCTTCCTGGCAGAATAATTGGCGACAGACTAGTGTCCTGTTAAAACGGTAATTCAGAACATCCATTTAATGTAATGCTACAAATTGGGAATAAGCAGCAGTCTTATGAGGATTCTGACATAGAAAGGTTTTAGGTACACGGGGTAAGAAAGGAGAGTTCTTTGTAGTTGTGGTAGCTAGACAAGTTCACAGCAAGAACTCGTTAAACTACCACCACTGCAAAAAACTTTCCTTTCTTCCTCTGTGTATCTAAAACCAAACAGAATTTGCATGCGGGGTTCTTTCCAAGAACTTCTCATTTGTGGGACACAATACCACAGGATTGCTTCCCTGACTACAACATGGTTGTCAATCTCCAAGTTCAATATCAACAAATAGTTGTTTCGGAATTTTTGAGATGAGGATTGCTTATTTGTATAATATTGATTATTCGAACTACTATTCTCATCTTGAGTGTTATTCTCACAACTTTTCGGCCAATGTAACCTCCGACCTTCTTCAGGTGTATCTTGTCGAACACGGGAATCTTTCTGTCGAACTTGGGAATGTGCACGGAATTTCAGAACGGAACCCGTTATTTATACCACAAGGGTAGCATGCTCTCGTTCCATCAGCCATGACCGGATAGAAGTCTTCAGTAATGTGCAATTCCATAGTATTGCCAGCGCTGAGGATTGAACCTTCAACCTTCAGAAGACTTCTACCCGGTCATGACTGACGGAACGAGAGCATGCTACCTCCGTGGATTAAATAAAGGGTTCCGTTCGAAATTCCATGCAGATTCCCGAGTTCGACAGAAAGGAAGATCTCAGAGTTCGACAAGATACATCTGAAGAAAGTCGGAGGTTACATCGGCCGACCCGTTGTGAGAATAACACTCAAGTTGAGAACAGTCGTCCGAATATTTCAAATTATACAACAAATACTTGCCAAGCCGTAACCAAATTCTGCCCATTCCACTTATTGTTTTCAATCCTCTCATAGTATTGTTCATTATCCAACTGACAATCCCACTAACCCGTATCCTCGAGTAGCTTTACGCCTTTGTAAGTGGTGACTCATTAGTATATAAATTAAAGGGAGCTTTATTAATTTTACTGATTTAAAGGAGCAGACGAATCGAGTTTTAATATTATAGAAATTCGAATCTTAAATTTCTCTTGCAAGAGCAGAAAGCGGCGTCTCTCTAGACTTTAGAATGACAACCTGACACAAAAGTGATCCATCAACTTTGAAACGACTTGCCGGTATGATCACTCAAGCACAACGCCGCCAGCAAATCTATATAAATAAAATATGACATCTGTACGTATGCTCGTGTGTGCACCTTACTCAGTTTGAGCCGCTACAGAGTTGCAATTTGGTCTGCAGATGCACACGAATGAGGAGTGATGTAGGTGTGGACGGAGCGTTGGCTGTGACTTTGGTGCAGTCCAAGAATAGCACACAGTGAATTCCGACCAATTCTATCCAGGCTACTAGGACCAACATCAGTTCTAGGAGGTCCACCCTCCCAGGCTTTTCCTTTTCCTCCCCTCTAATAATACTAGGACCAACATCAGTTCTAGGAGGTCCACCCTCCCAGGCTTTTCCTCCCCTCTAATAATACTAGGACCAACATCAGGTATTTTTTTGTTCAAAACACTTTTTGATTGTATGTAGATTCTCTAACCTACAACAATAGGAGGCTAATCTTGACATGAACTGTAAGACCAACTCCTTTTATAATTTTGTAAAAAATGGGTCGTCAAATGAAAGGAAAACAAAACTCTTTTATAAACGACAACAATATTTATTTATTTAAGTGACATACACCGTTGGGTGTAGGTTGCCAGAAGTTTAAAAGAATTCAAGTAATAAAGTTCGGCTGCCAAAAGTATTATTTTCAAGCAATATTTCTTCAAGTGAAGATAACCTCGCTTGGCTGCCCAGTGGACAGAAGCAGGAGAGAAGACGTCTCTTAATATATCATCAAGTGGAGACTAGCCGGGGTCAAGTTGACCGGGGCGAGAGAGAAGACATCTTTCTTCATTGGTGCCTGGAAGCTCTGTATTGATTTACTCCTCTCCAGGAGTTAGGCACAAGGCCAGTTTTTATCTTACTCCCACAAGTAAGATGTGACCCATGGTCGGGAAAGTGGGGTTTAAAAATTGCCTGGGCAGCTCCGTCAGCATTCCCCGGTAGAGGCGCCTCAGGCAGTAAGCAATAAACTTACTCCTCCACAAAGAGGGGAGGCAAAGCCTGGGAAGGTGGACCTCCCAGAGCTGCACAGGACATACCCATTGACCGGCGTAAATCAAGACCCGAAGGCCAAGACAACACCAGTATGGGGTGCAGTATCCATCGGAACAGATACTACACTTTGATCGTAGCCAAAAGTGTAACTGCTGTGTAAGTCCCTTAATACACCCAGAAGGCTGATTGGTCACTGTGTGACCAAACCACCTTGCAGGGGCTGTTCTCCAGAAGAGTTAAGCAATGTTAATGTTTATACCATATTCCATAAAACTAAAGTTAACTAAATATAGCCTACATTTGGACCCTTTACATATAACAGTTGTGTTCCAAAATTTATAATGATCAGTTAATTACTTGCCACCCTCCTCCCTAGTTCAAAGAGACGCTTAAGAAATGTTAAATAATTTTGAAAGAAAATGCCGAGTGGAAGGAATACATTGAAATTATGTTTTCTTTCCAAATTATGGCTTAAAAACTTAACCACCCCATTCCCCCCCCCCCCAACCACCACCACCTGACGAAATCTGCCCCATTAGTGTTGCATTTAGAGATTCGGGAACACTTCCATTATCTTCCCCGGCTAATTTTACATAAGAATACACTTTCAGATTTTATATCATTTTACATGAAATTTAGATGCGAAACTGATCCCCCGTTCTAAATTCTAAATAATTGTGTTTTCTTTCCCCAGGTTTTTCAGGGTAATCGCCTTAAAAAAGTAGAATCTCATTTTTAGGCGGGGGGGGGGGGCATCTAACTGATGTTTCTCATCTACTTTTAAATGTAGATATCATTTTCTTTTTAATTTAACAAACTTCTGAATGTTTTCCCTTTTTATGTATTGTGTCAAAAATTTTCATAAACTCATTGTGCCATTTTCATCTATATTTTTCACTTGTGCCATTTTTACCTAAATTCGTTAATATGATCTATAAATTTTAGTTTTTTTTCTCTAATCTTTTCCTCGTAATTGATTGAAAATAGTGGTTCGATAAACACATTGTGAAATTTTTATCTACATTTTTCACTTATTTGCCATTTATTTCCTATTTATCCATTCGTGCCATTTTTACTTAAAGTCGTTATAATGATCTATAGATTTTAGTTTTACTGGTAGTTTAAAATTAATATATATTTATCATTTTATCATCAGTAGCAGCAATGGAAAATTAAGTTTTAAACAAAAACAAAGAAAAAAATTAAAAGAATCGTTTTTGGAATCAGAAAATAGGCTCAAATCTTTCTGATTCTGATACCAGAAAAAGTTCTGTTTTTTTCTGATTCCAATTAATCGTCCCAAAACTAGTTATAACAAGCCGTGCGTGCGTGGTCCCCCTCTGTATGTGACTCGATGTGGCGAGTGTAAAATGCAATAAATTTGGGCAATTTGGGGCATTTTTTACCCCCCTTTGACCTCCTGGGGGCGCGAACCAGAATTTTTCTGCGGTCAAGAATGCTCATTTTATATCCAGAACAATTGCCTCTACATTTTGGCCAAGTTTCAGAAAAATTGAATGGATGGATCAAACGTTATGGGAGAAAAGGGTCATTTTTTGCCATTTTGGGGGCTTTTGACCCCCTGGGGGCGCGAACCAGATTTTTTCCAAGGTCAGCAATACTTATTTTCTATTAGGGACAACTCCCTCCACATTCTGGCCAAGTTTCAGATAAATTGAATGGATGGATGAAAAGTTATGGGGCAAAAAATGTCATTGTCTGCCATTTCGGGGCCTTTTGACCCCCTGGGGGGCTAACCAGATTTTTTTCCAAAAATCTGAGAATGTCACTTTTTAACCTGACCAAAGTTACAACTTCATGCAAAATTTCAAAGAAATTCAATGGATGGTTGCGGAAAAAAATCCGGACGGACGGATGGACGGACATGCCTCAAAACATAAGTCCCCCGATTTCGGGACCAACAACGAAGATGAGAAGAGCAGTTCAAATTATTCAAATAATCCAAATAATCCAAATAATCCAAATAATCCAAATAATCTAAATAATCTAAATTATCCAAATAGTCCAAATAATCCAAATTATCCAAATAATCCAAATAATCCAAATAATCCAAATTATCCAAATAATCCAAATAATCCAAATAATCCAAATAATCTATCCTCATCTAAAAAAGATTCCGTGAAATGTAAATAATAATATTTCATCTCAGAAATATCGTCAAAAAAAGTTGCCTTATTCTCTGTTATTGTTGACATTCTGTCAAAGGCGAAAAGAAACCAACCGAAAAATTTGGTCTTCTTCCAAGTGAATCGGCCATCATTAGCACAACTTTTTTTTTTCACTGTGCAAATAACGACAAGCAAGAAGAAGAAATATTTGCAAATTTTGCAATCTGAGAGTTCGCGGATGGAAGTCGGAAAACCAAGATGAAATCTGCAAGTTTTGCCAAATTTATTAAAAGAAAAAAAAATACATGGAAAAATTACTTCGGACAGGACATAACATTTTTTTTAAAAAATGGAAAAAAAACTTGTGCGAAATATCTATTTTTTATGTCCAAGACACGCAGAAGAAAATATGAAGAATTTGAAGAAAAGAAATACCGGGTTCAAGTAACCAAACAATTTAAAAGAAGAAAAAAAAAAACGTTTTTTTTTTTTCTTCAAAATGCAAGACGAAAGATTAAACCTGAGCTATTTGCAATAAATAAAACTAAAATAACGAAAAAATATCAAATCCATAAAAAGTTAGTGAAGATATTCCATCTTTGAAAAATGTCAGCAACAAATAAAATAATAATATTATGACGTTATTTTTGTTGTGATTGTTAGCGATAAATGGCCGTACTACGGCCACTGGTACTTTCTGCTCCCTGAAAATTTGAGAGTTTTCTCCCTTACATGCGCAATGCAGCACAATTTTTTAGGGACGTGTACATTATTATATATATATATATATATATATATATTCTTTTTTAAGAGATAAAATAGTTATCACGGACACATGTTTCGCTGTTACTGCAGCTCATCAGCGTGGCTGACTATGACAGTATTTGAAACCTCAATTACAGTATGCCATAATAAATAATATGTTATTCTTAGTTTACACACACACACATTATATATATATATATATATATATATATATATATATATATATATATATATATATATATATATATATATATTATTGTTGAATGTAAGAGACAACTTATGTCTGGATATCCTTTGGTAGAGATTTAAAATAATAAACATTTCATTCATGACTGTTGTAAACATGACACAAATCTTTTCTCATTCATTCATATAAATAGACTAGTAAATATATACGTCCTCTGATGAGTATAAGCAATAAATAAAGCATTAGTTTTAAATTTTAATGTTTTTCCTTTGTTTGGGGAATATGTTACGGTTTCGGTGGCACTCCTCAAAATGGTTAAGTTTACAAAAAAAATAATGTGCCCATGTTACTCTACCTGTTGCCTAGAATAAATATTCCATAATTCATAATAAGTTTAATAGTTTAGGATTTTTACCAAGCATTTACATATTATTGACTCATGCGTGTGTGCACCGAGCCTTTTAAAAATGTGTTACTTAATATAACTTAAACTTTGATGTAGAGCAATTTTTTTCTCTATTAAATTTTTGTATCTAACTTATCTTAAAAGAATTTGGTAAAGTTTAAAAAAAAAAATGTGCCCATATTACTCACGGATTGTTTGAGAATATATATTCAAAAATTCATAATGATCGGTTCATTAGTTTAGGAGTTTATCCTGTACAACAAAATATATTACCTAACGTTATATATATGCACCCCTAAATGTTAAAATTTACAAAAAATAATAATGTGCCCATGTTACCTAAAATATATATTCCAAAATTCATAATGATCGGTTGATTAGTTTAGGAGTTTATCCTGTACAACAAAATATATTACCTAACGTTATATATATGCACCACTAAATGTTAAAATTTACAAAAATAATGTGCCCATGTTACCTAAAATATATATTCAAAAATTCATAATGATCGGTTGATTAGTTTAGGAGTTTATCCTGTACAACAAAATATATTACCTAACGTTATATATATGCACCACTAAATGTTACAATTTACAAAAATAATGTGTCCATGTTACCTAAAATATATATTCCAAAATTCATAATGATCGGTTCATTAGTTTAGGAGTTTATCCTGTACAACAAAATATATTACCTAACGTTATATATATGCACCACTAAATGTTAAAATTTACAAAAATAATAATGTGCCCATGTTACCTAAAATATATATTCCAAAATTCATAATGATCCGTTCATTAGTTTCAGAGATTATTCTGCACACACAATAATGTGTGTGTATATATATATATATATATACACACACACACACATACAGATACCTAACTATATATCTAGATATAGATATCTAGAGAGAGAGAGAGAGAAAGCTTTGCCAGCTCGCTATCGCTTAGCATAGTACGGTAATTTAAATACTTGAAACATTAATATAAAATAAACATTTCATTCATAACTTTGTTGTAAACACAAAACAAAATCTTTCTCATTTATTCATATAGCTAGATATACATGAACATTTTGATAATTTTTATACAAATTGATTCATCTCTTAAATGTGACCAGGAAGAAAGAAAAAAAAATCAATTTGCCTTTTCACTTGCAATTTGGAAATAAATGGCAACTTGTTGAGAATCAAATCGGTCCCTCTAAAGAAAGGAACGTTTGAACACGAATTCTAAATATTTGTCGAGGAAACAAAACAATATTGCGAAATAGAACGATTTGTTAGATTAAAATCAAAACAAATCTTGAATCAGAAAGCAAAAAAAAAAAAAAGAAAGAAAAAAAGTCATTAATAAAATTACTTTTTTCAAAAACAAAGTGCAAATCAGTTAACCTTGCGACCAATATCGCATATACATAAGCAGTATACAAAAAAGATGGTGCGTCTATTGTGTAAAGTTGAAATAAGGCGTTTTGATTTTACTGTTAATGCATTTATTCATTTAGATTATACAGATGTATATATATATATTGCGAAGTTCGCTCTCCTTACTAGGATTAAAGGTATATTTCCCTTCCATTTCGTAAGGTAGCCAAGTGGGTAAAGACGTTGGATGGAATTCAAAGGTTCGAACCCAACGACCGGTGGCATAGCCTTATCTAGCCACATTTATTTATCCACATATGTATGTGGATAAATAAAATATATTTATTATTAAAATTATATATATATAATATAAATATATATATATATAAATATATATATATATATAAATATATATATATATATAAAGTTATCTTGTGACATTTTAAAAGTTGGACCTAACTAGCGTTTAAGCTATCATATCAAAATTTGATTCTCAATAGCCAATTTTTATTTACAATTAAAAAAAAAAAATTATGTAGTGCCGCTCGAAACATTTTTAAATTATGGAATTATCACTTCCCTAAAAAGTCCAGACTCCCGGAAAATGCCCAAACAGTCGAGACCCCCGGAAAATGCCCAAACAGTCGAGACCCCCAGAAAATGCCCAAACAGTCCAGACTCCCAGAAAATGCCCAAACAGTCCAGACTCCCGGAAAATGCCCAAACAGTCCAGACTCCCGGAAAATGCCCAAACAGTCCAGACCCCGGAAAATGCCCAAACAGTCCAGACTCCCGGAAAATGCCCAAACAGTCCAGACTACCGGAAAATGCCCAGACTCAAAGTCAGCAGCAAACGGTGTTCAGTCAGATTTAGTTCCTGATATTAAACCTCATCCGTAATATAACTTCCGGCGAGAGTTTCAGTTTCCCAAATTCATTAATTTATTTATTAAATTGTTAGGCGAAAGTAACGAATAGTTAACAAAGCCCCCTCCCCGTGTTAAAAATGGATTTTTAAATAATAACGTTACTATTTTAGCACGGTCCGTAAACTGCAGAAGATTATTTAGAAAGCCATTCTTACATGAGGGTCGGGGAGGGGGTGTCTTTGTTAACTATTCTGTACTTTCACCTAACAATTTAATAAATAAATTAATCAAAATTAGTACAAAACTTGGCAAACTATAACAGTAAGCGACACAAAACAGGAAGTTTTTAATATCAGGAACTAAATCTGACCGAACATCGTTTGCTGCTAACTTTGAGTCAGGTATTCTGTTGGTTTGCCGATTTTTGTTTTGTTTGTTTTTACGGCATATCAACATTTTTTGAGATTATTTAATACACAAACATAAAAACTATCGTTAATGACTATTTTACTCATAGCAAGCCTTGACAATGTGAGGTTTTTTTTTTGCAGAGTGGGCCTGTGAAGGTGTTGAAGCACCTGGTATTCCCAAATGGTCACCCATCTAGTACTGACCAAGGTCAACGTCGCTTATCTTTGGTGATCAAACGGGGGGGGGGACTGATGTGTGGCACTAGTATAAAGAAATCCATTCCAGTTAATACTACCAGAATTAAGAACCTCCCCCCCAAAAAAAAAATACAAAAATAAAAAACAAACAAACGAAAAAAAAAAAACGAAAAAAAAAAAAAAGCGAAAAACAAAACAACTTAAAATAAACCTAAATAGATGTTCTATTTGGGAGTAGATGTGCAATCTTCCATATGTTGGTAAAAGAACAGCATTATATGGAAAAGGACGGCTTCCATCTGTGCCATTGACCAAACGCCATCATCCCATTTACCCCCCGCCCCTGCCCCTTCTTCAACTTATAATCTCTGAAAGAAATCTCGCCAAAACAGGAGGAACCGACCAGAAGAGACCAAACCGTCCAAGAGGTACTCGCCTATCAGGTATATATATATATATATATATATATATACATACATACACTACAAGGGGTCCACCCATGGACACTTATAATCGCTCTGGTCCATTTCCACCCATCCACTCACCATCCAGGAGCCTGGATGGGCGGACAGGATGTCTTAAAGAGCCTCGGGAGACAACTGACAGATGACTTCGTTTGGAAGATCTCATCTCAAACAAGATGAAGAAGATAATAAATAATAATAATAATAATAATAATAATAATAAATAATTATAATAATAAATAATAATAATAATTATAAACAAGAAAAAAGATATTAAAAACAAATTCAACTAGAGAAAAGAAATGAAGAAAGATAATAATAATAATAATAATAATAATAATAATAATAATAATAATAATAATAATAACAACAACAACAACCAAGAAAAAAGATATTAAAAACAAATTCAACTACAGAAAAGAAAAGAGACTGAATCTAGAAATAAAAAAAGGAGAGATGGGGAGAGAGTTAGGGATGCGAGAGTCACACTCAAAATTACAAGCATCGGACTCTTAATGCATACGTGTCATTTTTTAACTAAGTTTCTTGTTGGGGGAGGGGATGGGGAGGGAAGGAGGTGCTGCACATAAATGGCATTCATGAGAGGGTGCAGCTTTTCAGAGAAATTTTATCCCTTACGCTCACAAAATAAAGTATATCCTCCCCCCCCCCCATTCTATAATAAAGACCGATTTGTGCATAAATAAATATAAATCTGTCCCGTCACACAAAAGTTAGCGAGTAAAACAACTGCCAGATGAAACTATTTTAAGTGTTTAGGGGGAAAGGAGAAAGCAAATAGTATAGTATGTACGACCCTCCCACCAACCCCACCTCCTGAATTCGGAAAGTAATCCTTCACTCTATTTCCATAATGCGACGTTTTCTTTTAAACTTTCCATTCTTTTTTATTATTATTTTTTTTTAATTTATCGATTGATATGTTATTTTATGCTAATACGAATATTAGTGCAAACAATAGCGAAGCATTATTTTTTTTTTGCCACATTGGACGAAGGTGTACACACACACACATATATATATATATATTATTTGTAGTCAGACGTTCAAGGCTTAAGCTCAATAGAGATCAATTGTTAACTCCAGAGCATGTATAAATAAACAATAGAAAATTATATTCCACTGACCATGTCTTTATTCATTCTCAAAAGAATCCAGTTATTTACGGTCCGTTTCAGCGTCACTGAGACAAACAAAATACAAAGTTATCAATTTTGGAGTTTCAATGAGTGTGACTCACCGGAAAGAAAAAGCCAAAATCGCGTTGAAAACATTGCGAAAAATAACAAATAAAACTCAATTATTAAAACATTTATTTATGCAAATTTATTATAAAAGTTATTGTTTACTTTTAGGAATCGGCACCATATTTAAGAATGACTTAAAAAGCAGAAAAGAGATGGAGGATAAGAAAGGAAAGAAGATAAGGGATAGAGGGGATATATAGAGAGGGGATTGAGGATAGAGAGAGAGAGAGAGAGAGAGAGAGAGGGAAAGAGAGAGAGAGAGAGAAAGAGAGAGAGAGCGAGAGAAAGAGAAAGAGAGCGAGAGAAAGAGAAAGAGAGAGAAAGAGAGAGAAAGAGAGAGAAAGAGAGAGAGAGAGAGAGAAAGAGAGAGAAAGAGAGAGAAAGAGAGAGAAAGAGAGAGAGATAGAAAGAGAGAGAGAGAGAAAGAGAAAGAGAGAGAGAAAGAGAGAGAGAGAGAAAGAGAAAGAGAGAGAGAAAGAGAGAGAAAGAGAGAGAAAGGTAAGGGATAGAGGGGAACATTTTTTGTCACTAAGTCTCACATAACTAGTCTGGGTCACTCTTGTTCCGCCATGTTGAGGGTACAGGTTAGACAGCTTGTCTGGCTGGTGTTTCCAACTGGTAGTATATGAGCCCTAACTCTTAGGTAACGCTAAGAGCAGCTGCTCTATCAACAGTTGTATTATATAGTGGGTAACTTTAAGTGCCCTGTCGTGCATGGAAAAGGACCCTACGGTGGGCTTTCTCGAGACCACAAACCACATGGATCAAGTCTCGACTAATGGTCTGGTTGTGTCAGCTTACTGGTACCAAACAAGCACAAAGTTTGCACTTTATCTAAAACCAAAATTACAGTACAAAGAAAAAGAAACAAACCTAAACCAGACACCCACCAAAAAAAAACATCATCGCCTCCGCACCTTGAGGCTAGCATTCACAAATATCCGGAGGGGGGGGGGGGGGGCTTAGAACCAACATCAATGACGTAGAAACTTTTCTCCTAGTAAACTCCCCGGATATCCTAGCACTAAGTGAAACAAACCTACAATCCTCAATCTCCTCACACCATTTTAACATGACTAGATACGTCCCACCATAAAGACTGACAAACATATGCACGAGAACACAGGTTAGAATCAGATGATCAAGCCTACATGTGCTTTAGATTAACCTTACAACACAGCGTTAGTTACTTATATTTCATATACCATCTTGACTCGAGTGCCCTAATACATATATTTGGAGATTTTAATGTACATCACCGTGACTGGCTTGGATTCTCCAGCTATACAGACACAGCTGGTAATTTCTCGATAGCGCACTCCCTCTCACAGACTGTCACTTTACCGACCCGCCTCCCTGATCATGTGGACCAGTAAGCCTCACTTCTTGACCTGTTCTTGACCTCATTGCCTGAGGCTTGTGCGACGAAAGCGTATAGCTCGCTCGGGAACGCTGATCACCTTGTGTAATGGTTGATATCACCCTAAAATCTCGTCCCAAAGCTGATGAGCAGTTGCTCAAAACGACAAGATACTACAAGCAGGCTGACTGGGAATCCATCCGATATCACATCAAACACGCCCATGAAGTGAAACTATCCACCAAGCTCCAGCCCTTATCTCATCACCGCAATGTTGCATCCTTGTGCTTGTTTTGCAAGTACTTCAATGGAATGTGCTCCAATGAACATACTGCTCTAGTGCCTCCTCGGTGTAAATACATTAGATCAACCTGACAATCAACTAAATCCCATCCATTCACTGTGAAGGTGGCCAGATGCCGGAGAGCCTTCTACTCCAATAGTTTCTTTCCTCGTGCTGCTGGCTTTTGGAACTCCCTCCCAGCTCACTGTTTCCCCGACTGTACTGACGCTCAGAAATTTAAAACTAATGTGAGCAAGCATTTTGCTGTACAGCTCCCAATTTAGGACGACCCCCCCCCCTCAATATTTTCACCCTAATTCTCAATAGCCCCTTATGTTTACAGTGGCAACTCGCCTTGTTCGAGGAGAGAGAGAGAGACAGATAGGGGGGAGAGAGACAGATAGGGGAGAGGGGGAGAGAGACAGATAGGGGGAGAGAGACAGATAGGGGGAGAGAGACAGATAGGGGGAGAGAGACAGATAGGGGGAAAGGGGAGAGAGACAGATAGGGGGAAAGGGGAGAGAGACAGATAGGGGGAAAGGGGAGAGAGACAGATAGGGGGAAAGGGGAGAGAGACAGATAGGGGGAAAGGGGAGAGAGACAGATAGGGGGGAAAGGGGGAGAGAGACAGATAGGGGAAAAGGGGGAGAGAGACAGATAGGGGAAAAGGGGGAGAGAGACAGATAGGGGAAAAGGGGGAGAGAGACAGATAGGGGGAGTAGACAGATAGGGGGAGTAGACAGATAGGGGAGAGGGGGAGAGAGACAGATAGGGGGAGTAGACAGATAGGGGGAGAGAAACAGATAGGGGGAGAGAGACAGATAGGGGGAGAGAGACAGATAGGGGGAGAGAGACAGATAGGGGGAGAGGGGAGAGAGACAGATAGGGGGAGAGGGGAGAGAGACAGATAGGGGGAGAGGGGAGAGAGACAGATAGGGGGAGAGGGGAGAGAGACAGATAGGGGGAGAGGGGAGAGAGACAGATAGGGGGAGAGGGGAGTTGCAGAGAGAGAAAGAGCAACAGTAGAGAGAGGTGGATTACGGTAAGCGGGAGATGATCTTTTAGTGAGTCAACAATTGGTAAAAATGGATGAACCTTACATGTGTGAAAAAGAAGAAAAAAAGTCGATGAAATTTTTGGAATTTGTCTGCCTGAACTGGGAGGGGGCAGCGGGAAGAGTCGTGCTGGATTGAGGAATTGGTCACTTGGTAGAATAGAATGCTTATGAGAGAAAGAGAGAGAGAGAGAAAGAAAGAGAGTGTAAACGAACGCCATTTCAACACACACAAAATACAGTCGATGTTTATTTGCTTCCCACTGCAGCAAAATGTGCTAAAATGGCAGCGAAAGAACTCTGGCTGGTAAAAAATAGCATTCCCTGGTAGAGGTACGCCACGCGATGCGCAAAGAACCAACCCACACGCCCGAAGGACGGGGGTAATACCTGGGAGGGTGCACCTCCTCGGACCGAGCCGACAAAGAATTGTTTGAGGGGTTCAGGTCAGTCCTTTGGTTGTCGGAATGATTGCCAAATACTGGTACGAAAATGCTGACTGGAAAGTCGGCAATTATAAATAATTAAAAAGGGGTTATCTTTTGTTAGAGAGAGAATCTTATTGGTGAGATATTACAGTATAAGTATATATATATATATATATATATATATATATAGAGAGAGAGAGAGAGAGAGAGAGAGAGAGAGAGAGAGAGAGATATAGATAGATAGAGAGAGGGTGTGTGTGTGAGTGAGAGAGAGAGCGCGAAAGTAATAGGATAGGAGAAAGAGGATCGTTTGTAAATAAAGGCAGGTTTATTCGGAGGGGTGCAAAAGAGAGAGAGAGAGAGAGAAGGAGAGAGAGAGGGGGCGGAGAGAGAGAGAGAGGGGCGGAGAGAGTCGTCTGTCACTTTTAATCACCCTAACGAATAGATGCCGAGGGGGGGGCGAACAGAGAGTCTAGACAAGGCAGCAGTGTGCGAATGTGGGGGGGGGGACACCTCGGCGTTAAAAAGAAAGAAAGAAAAAAAGGAAAAGAAAAGGTGAGAAGAGAAAGAGCATTGGGTGGGGGTGGGGGGGTAAGGAAGTAGTAACCCACGTGAAACCCAAAATTTAGAAGCAGGGACTTGAGGTGGAACGCGGGGGGGGGGGGGTAATGCAAAAATAAGGTCAAAATCATCGAACAGGTGCCACGACAGAGCGAATTGAATGTTGCGGGGGGGGGGCGTGTGTGTGTGTGTGTGTGTCTAAAATGATGTGGTTAGGGTTAGGGACGAACTACACCTTCCACGGTCATATTGTTGTTGTTTGGACAAACGCAGTTTCGCCCTCCCTTCGAATACCCCCTTCTTTCATTTTGGGTGGTCGCTGGGTATGGCAGCTCCACAACCCAAAAAACGCTGTCCCCCCCCCCTCCTCCCCCGTTCGCCAACGACCCCTTAACATTCACCATTTTTTTTTCTTCTTCTTCTTCTCTTCTGTACATGCCTCAGCGCCGAGTAGAGCTACCAGCCCGACTGACCGCACTAATCCCTTTATCCGATTAGATTGCTAATCCCCACACTGACATGCACGGCGAAGCATTTTGGCATGGACCACCCCAACCCACGTCGACCACCACCGAGACACGACCCCACTTGAAGGAGAAGGTGACAAGAAAGGAGAGTGAGAAGTTGAGAGAGGGGGAGAGAGAAAGAAGTTGAGACAGAGAGGGGGAGAGAGAGAAAAAAGGTGAGAGAGAGAGAAAAAAGTTGAGAGAGGGGGAGAGAGAGAAAAAGGGAGAGAGAGAAAAAGGGGGAGAGAGGGGGAGAGAGAGAAAAAGGGGGAGAGAGAGAAAAAGGGGAGAGAGAGAAAAAGGGGGAGAGAGAAAAAGGGGGAGAAAGAAAAAGGGGGAGAAAGAAAAAGGGGGAGAAAGAGAGAGAAAAAGGGGGAGAAAGAGAGAGAAAAAGGGGGAGAGAGAGAGAAAAGGGGGGAGAGAGAAATGGGGGAGAGAGGGGGAGACAGAGAAAAAAGGTGAGAGAGAGAAAGAAGTTGAGAGAGGGGAGAGAGAGTTTACTTTCGGCAGCCTCGTAACTCTCTTTTTCCTTATTTTGTCCTTTAGTCCTCACATTCCATGAGCGATGTTTCTGACAAAGGGGGAAGAATTGCTTTTTTCTGGGTCGGAATCTATTCATCTAACACTTATCGTTGGCTAGTTTTTGACTTTTGAAGTAGTATTTTTTAGCTCCTTACATTAAGTGTTTTTATGTTTTGTCTGAAGCGATTACAATAAGAAAAAATGAATTAGGAGAGGAGGAAGAGAAAAAAAAGAGGAAGAGAACGGGAAAAGGAAAAAAGGAAGAGAAAGGAAAAAAGGAAGAGAAAGGGAAAAAAGGAAGAGAAGAGGGAAAAAAAGAGAGGGGGGGAAAGGGGGAGAGAAAGGACAGGAGAAGAAGAAGAAGAAGAAGAAGAAGAAGAAGAAGAAGAAGAAGAAGAAGAAGAAGAAGAAGAAGGGGGATGAGAAGAAGAAGGGGGATGAGACGGAGAAGAAAAGGGACAAGAATGAGATGAAGAAAAAAGGGTTGATGAGACGAAAGAGAAGAAATATAAAATGGAAAAAAGAACAAGGGGAAGAGGAAAGGGAGGAGATGAAGAAGGAGTATGAGAATGAAACGAAGGAGAAGAAAAAATAAAAGTGAAGATGAAGACAAAAAACCCTCTCACCTTCGCCCCACCCTAAATTCCGATGTCGCTCATTCTTCATCTTCTCTAACTCCTTTTCCTCCCTCTCTATCTTCTGACCTAAAAACAAAAAATCTGTGGTGACATTTCTTTTTTGTGAAATAATCCCCAACAAATTAGACGTTTCAGATTAAAGTATTTACATGTGAAATTGGCTTAACAAAAAAAAAGAAAGAAATTTTAAAAAGAGAGAAAGAAATAGATTGAAACTTTTTTCTTTCTGGTATTAATTCCTGACACTCATATTCAATCAGTCAAATGTTTATCTTCAATGTTGACCACTTGGTTCGACTGGGAAAGTGATTTCCCTCATTTATATTTTAGAAAGGGGAATAGTGTGTTTACTTTTATTTTTAGACTACATCTATTGCTGATCTAGTATGTCTAGAAGGAATGGTGGAAGGGTGCAGCAAAAAGAGGTAAAGAACTTCTAGATAATTCAGTTAAAAAAAGTAGTAAGATACAGGTCTTGGAGACGGTTACCCCTTAAATGCTTTTTGTTTCAAATATGACACATTAAAAAAAAATGCCTATTTAATATAATATTCAATGAAAACGTGAGTAGGTATTAGTATGATGTTGCATCAGCACACCCGCTAAATAGGTAATCAGTATCTTTGATGTCACAGGCGAGTGTCATCGGTGTGTCATCTGCCTAATTCAAAAGCCTAAACTTTTAAATCTGGTCATTATAAGTAAAAATTTATTTTATGATTCTCTAGTGCAGTGGTTCTCAAACTATTTTGAAATTTTCAAATAACGGCCCCTTTATAATATTTAAGATGGCTCGCGGACCCTTTAGTAATAATTGATAGAGAAAATTTACAATTGAGTGATAAGTTGAACAGTGTAGTTGCGATTGTGATATGGATGTAGTTGGAAATTTTCAAAATTGCCACATTTTTTACATATTATTTCTATTCTCGATAAAAATTACTTTAATTGAATTAATAACCCCAAAATTAGTAAAAAAAAAACTAGCTACCCAAAAAGAGAATTAAATTTTTTTTTTCGAAATTTTAATTTTATTGTTATTCAAACTTGAACAACGTTTAATCTCAATACTTTTATGAATAACAATACCTCCTATCTAAAATCTTTCCCGGTCCTCTAGGGGGTCACGGACCCCAGGTTGAGAACCACTGTTCTAGTGTATTATGATTATTTAGATGCATATATTGTAGTGTTTTGTTATACATGTAAAATTTTATGCCATTTGTTGCACATTTGCAACATTTATTTTTGTTCAATAAATTTTTTTTTTCAAAAATCATTTATACGACTTTATCTTACCCCCTATGAAACATTTTCACTTTTTTTCAAACCAAAAAATAAAACATTAAAGGGTTAAGAGCCGATATATCATATTCATCAGAATGTCTAAAAAGAATGGTGGAAGAATGCAGAAAAAGAAGTAAACAACAGACAAGATGGCGTGATAACGTATGTTCAGGAATTTCAAGAGCAATCACTCACCTAAGAAAATGTCGTGAAAGACGGAAGGTCGTGGAAACAGTTTAGACATGATAGATCATTCGTTATTTTATTTTTTAATTTTTATTTCAAATGAGTCACCACTTATCAAGGCTAAAAGCCACTCGAAAATAAGGGTTAATGAGATAGACAAATTGTCAGTTGAATGATGAAGAATATTATGAGAGGATTGAAAATAATGAATGGAATGAAAAAAAATTTGCTGGAGCGTGTTCACCGATTAGCAACTCAGATGATGACAGGATTCTCCACGCTTACCTACAAAAAGCAACGGCAAAAATTTAATCTATTCTCACTTTAGCACCAGAGGATGCGAGGAGACGTGATTCTGATGTACAACATTATCAACGGAAATTTAAATCTACCTTTCGAGGAGTGTTTCACCTCAGCGCGAAGTCGTGGTCTCCGCAGATACCTGCAAATGATGTACCACTTTCGTTTTTGGCTCAATAGAAGGAAGGCAGCGTTCTCTGTCCGGGTTTCCGATCCATGGAACAACCTAGCAGATGAGGTTGTGACGATGACTACCATATCCAGGTTTCAAGCAACATGTATGTGGATGTAAATAGCTTCCGTCTGTCTATCTGCATGGATGGTTGCAATTTGCAGAAGAGTAGATGTCGATTGCATGTAGACTTCGAGAGCGATTCTCAAACGCAGACTTCGAGAGCGATTCTCAAACGCAGACTTCGAGAGCGATTCTCAAACGCAGACTTCGAGAGCGATTCTCAAACGCAGACTTCGAGAGCGATTCTCAAACGCAGACTTCGAGAGCGATTCTCAAAAGCAGACTTCGAGAACGATTCTCGAACGCAGACTTCGAGAGCGATTCTCAAACGCAGACTTCGAGAGCGATTCTCAAACGCAGACTTCGAGAGCGATTCTCAAACGCAGACTTCGAGAGCGATTCTCAAACGCAGACTTCGAGAGCGATTCTCAAACGCAGACTTCGAGAGCGATTCTCAAACGCAGACTTCGAGAACGATTCTCAAACGCAGACTTCTAGAAAGATTCTCAAACGTAGACTTCTAGAACGATTCTCAAACGTAGACTTCTAGAACGATTCTCAAACGTAGACTTCTAGAATGACATGGTTCTACTAGCAAAACGTCAATAGTGTTTATCTATCATATGTAGACCTAACAGTGCATTATATAGAATGTCGATCAGATTAGATCTAGACAGTATAGGGAAATGCAGAAGAGAATGTGAATTATGAGTTAACTCTCTTGGACCATTTGGAGATAAGAGTAATCTCCCTTGATTCGGGGTTGACTATTTAGGTTGAGTTCCGATAGAAAGTGAAGTTCTTCGATCTTTAAGACGAAAGAGAGTGTGCTGTTGTATTGATGACAGACAAACGTGACAAACTTTGACAGAGTAGACTTCTATGGTATGGCCATGTTGAAAGAATGGATGAGGGTTCTTGGGTTAGTAGATGTAGAACAGTTGAGGTAGTAAGTTCAGTTTAAAGGGGAAGACAAAGGAAAATAGAGAGAAAAAGGGATAAATAAATACCTGGTCAGAGATAAGTTACTTCGGAAGTCAATTTCTTAAAGCTGTCCAACACATGCCAGTATGTAAAACGAACGTTAAACCAAATATGATATCATCCATATTTCTTTTCTTTTTTTTCACTAATAAGTCACGTTTATCAAGGCTAAAAGCCCAAGGACAATAAGCATTAATGAGATGGATGGATTCTCAGTTGAATGATGAAGAAAATTATGAGAGGATTGAAAATTATGAATGGAATAAACAAATTTTGATGACTTATGATGACACGTATTTCTGCAGAGAAACCGTTTGCTGATGCTATTAAACAGAGCGATAAAAAAAAAGTGAAGAATGTGATTGGGTTGTTTTGTTTTACGGCATATCAACCCTTTTCGGGTTATTTAATACCGAATCCGGTCAAGTTGGTAAAAGTTTTTATGCTTCAAGTTCTTTATATCTTCAAATCTTGGTGTTTTGTTTCGTTGTTTTGTTGAGGAAAATTGTTGGTTTTGTTTTTAGCTTTGCAGAACATGATTGAGTTTTGCAAAGGGAAAGGAAAAATAAACAATAGCATCAATGTTTGGTGCATTTTAAGTCAGGAAGCCGGTAGAATGTGATTTGATGGTTTCTTTTGATGGTGTATTTAAGGCTAACAATCATATTGCGTCTATTGTAGAGAGAGCAAAGAGACTGATTGGCTGGATGGTTAGAAATATTATACAAGGGAGCTAAATGATGGTTTCTTCGTCTTCTCGTGTTTGAATCCTTTTGTTTCTTGACAGAATTACACTTCTTCATTCTCTGTCTCCACAATATTCTATCAGTCGGGTCTTGATCTTTCAATCCCAACTCTCCCATATCTTCAGCCACCAACTGTTTCCAATTCTTTGGGGGGTCTATCTACTTTTGGTGGACCACCTATCTCCGTTAAAACTAATTTCATTGGATCTTCTGAAGACATTCTTTGTACATGACCGAACCAATCGAATCTTCGGATAACTTCTTCCACATTGATGAACCTCCAACTCTTTGACTCATTGACGAATTTGTTCTTGCAATCATAGATATGTCAGTTCGTTTTACACGGGCTATGGAATCAGAATTCATAGTCCATGTCTCGGATACATACTCAAAAACAGATCGGATACACATAGTATATTACTGTTCTCTGATCTTACTTTTTATGTGCTTCTAACAAAATTTCACCCATCGAATTGAAAGTCATCCATGCAGGTCACAGCCCATTCAGTCTCCACAACAATCTAGGGCCTAACCCTAACAGCTCTCCATAGTAGACAAGGTCCAAAAAAAGAGTTGCTAACTCAATAGGTCCCTCACTATCCACCAAGCTTCAGCCGCTGCCCCATCGCCACAATGTTGCATCCTTGCGCTTGTTTTACAAATACTTCAATGGATTGTGCTCCGATGAACTGGCTACTCTGGTACCCCCCCCCCCCTCGACGTAAATTCACTAGACCAACTCGACAATCAGCTAAATCCCACCCATTCACTGTGGAGGTCCCCAGATGCCGGAGAGCCTTCTACTCCAATAGCTTCTTTCCTCGTGCTGCTGGCCTCTGGAACTCCCTCCCTGCTCCCTATTTCCCCGACTGTACCGACATGCAGAGGTTTAAAACTAATGTAAACAGACATCTCGCTACACCCAAATTCTCAGTAACCCTTACGTCTACAGTGGCGGCCTGCCTTGTTTGGGGTGAAATATGTTTTTTAAAAAAAATTTTAAAAATAAATAAATAAAAACTATCTAGGACATCTCCAAGATGTTGAAAATTGCAAACATTCTCCAATCCCTCTTCAGCTGTCGATCACATTTTGACGGATCTAGAAGATGATATTTTAAGAATATCGAAAGCACTAAGACCTGATTTGGAGCACTGCACTCAGGCTTGTGCTCCAGTGTGGAACTAGGAATGTAATATTGAGATTGTAATACATACAAAGAAGAGGGACATTCCCTAACACGACATCTAAAGAAGAAATCACATTTGGCTAGGAGCAAAAGGTAGTATTTGTTCTGATACTACATTTCATTTTTTCTGTCCTCGGTCAGTGAAGGAGAAATCCTTCTAGACTAGGGACAATTTAAATTTTTGTCTCAATCCAGAGTTCCCCATTTTGGGGAGTTGGATTTTCCTGATATTAAAAACCGATCTTGTGTCAAACCCTGCCTTCGTGACTACGTAAATAAGGACATGGGAATACCCTCCTTCTGGTCCGAAAGAATCGTCAGTCAGTGGAAAACGCTCAACTGCCTGAAAGGAGCTACGGCCATATGGGACTACAAAATTTAACCAACCATCTGCAAATGTGCAGAGGAGGACCATACAATGCAACACTGCCTTGCAACCAACCATATGCAAATGGGCAGAGGAGGACCATACAATGCAACACTGCCTTGCAACCAACCATCTGCAAATGGGCAGAGGAGGACCATACAATGCAACACTGCTTTGCAACCAACCATCTGCAAATGGGCAGAGGAGGACCATACAATGCAACACTGCCTTGCAACCAACCATTTGCAAATGTGCAGAGGAGGACCATACAATGCAACACTGCCTTGCAACCAACCATTTGCAAATGTGCAGAGGAGGACCATACAATGCAACACTGCCTTGCAACCAACCATCTGCAAATGGGCAGAGGAGGACCATACAATGCAACACTGCCTTGCAACCAACCATCTGCAAATGGGCAGAGGAGGACCATACAATGCAACACTGCTTTGCAACCAACCATCTGCAAATGGGCAGAGGAGGACCATACAATGCAACACTGCCTTGCAACCAACCATTTGCAAATGTGCAGAGGAGGACCATACAATGCAACACTGCCTTGCAACCAACCATCTGCAAATGGGCAGAGGAGGACCATACAATGCAACACTGCCTTGCAACCAACCATCTGCAAATGGGCAGAGGA
This sequence comes from Sepiola atlantica, assembly GCA_963556195.1. Taxonomy (NCBI): domain Eukaryota; kingdom Metazoa; phylum Mollusca; class Cephalopoda; order Sepiida; family Sepiolidae; genus Sepiola; species Sepiola atlantica. Next base: position 1,752,986 of record OY744540.1, on the reverse strand, counting down.
GGACCATACAATGCAACACTGCTTTGCAACCAACCATCTGCAAATGGGCAGAGGAGGACCATACAATGCAACACTGCCTTGCAACCAACCATTTGCAAATGTGCAGAGGAGGACCATACAATGCAACACTGCCTTGCAACCAACCATTTGCAAATGTGCAGAGGAGGACCATACAATGCAACACTGCCTTGCAACCAACCATCTGCAAATGTGCAGAGGAGGACCATACAATGCAACACTGCCTTGCAACCAACCATCTGCAAATGGGCAGAGGAGGACCATACAATGCAACACTGCCTTGCAACCAACCATCTGCAAATGGGCAGAGGAGGACCATACAATGCAACACTGCTTTGCAAGCAACCATCTGCAAATGTGCAGAGGAGGACCATACAATGCAACACTGCCTTGCAACCAACCATATGCAAATGGGCAGAGGAGGACCATACAATGCAACACTGCTTTGCAACCAACCATCTGCAAATGGGCAGAGGAGGACCATACAATGCAACACTGCCTTGCAACCAACCATCTGCAAATGGGCAGAGGAGGACCATACAATGCAACACTGCTTTGCAACCAACCATCTGCAAATGGGCAGAGGAGGACCATACAATGCAACACTGCCTTGCAACCAACCATTTGCCAATGTGCAGAGGAGGACCATACAATGCAACACTGCCTTGCAACCAACCATCTGCAAATGGGCAGAGGAGGACCATACAATGCAACACTGCTTTGCAACCAACCATTTGCCAATGTGCAGAGGAGGACCATACAATGCAACACTGCCTTGCAACCAACCATCTGCAAATGGGCAGAGGAGGACCATACAATGCAACACTGCCTTGCAACCAACCATCTGCAAATGGGCAGAGGAGGACCATACAATGCAACACTGCCTTGCAACCAACCATCTGCAAATGTGCAGAGGAGGACCATACAATGCAACACTGCCTTGCAACCAACCATCTGCAAATGTGCAGAGGAGGACCATACAATGCAACACTGCCTTGCAACCAACCATCTGCAAATGTGCAGAGGAGGACCATACAATGCAACACTGCCTTGCAACCAACCATCTGCAAATGTGCAGAGAAGGACCATACAATGCAACACTGCCTTGCAACCAACCATCTGCAAATGGGCAGAGGAGGACCATACAATGCAGCACTGCCTTGCAACCAACCATTTGCAAATGTGCAGAGGAGGACCATACAATGCAACACTGCCTTGCAACCAACCATTTGCAAATGTGCAGAGGAGGACCATACAATGCAGCACTGCCTTGCAACCAACCATCTGCAAATGTGCAGAGGAGGACCATACAATGCAACACTGCCTTGCAACCAACCATCTGCAAATGGGCAGAGGAGGACCATACAATGCAACACTGCCTTGCAACCAACCATCTGCAAATGTGCAGAGGAGGACCATACAATGCAACACTGCCTTGCAACCAACCATCTGCAAATGTGCAGAGGAGGACCATACAATGCAACACTGCCTTGCAACCAACCATCTGCAAATGTGCAGAGGAGGACCATACAATGCAACACTGCCTTGCAACCAACCATCTGCAAATGTGCAGAGGAGGACCATACAATGCAACACTGCCTTGCAACTAACCATCTGCAAATGGGCAGAGGAGGACCATACAATGCAACACTGCCTTGCAACCAACCATCTGCAAATGTGCAGAGGAGGACCATACAATGCAACACTGCCTTGCAACCAACCATCTGCAAATGTGCAGAGGAGGACCATACAATGCAACACTGCCTTGCAACCAACCATCTGCAAATGGGCAGAGGAGGACCATACAATGCAACACTGCCTTGCAACCAACCATCTGCAAATGGGCAGAGGAGGACCATACAATGCAACACTGCCTTGCAACCAACCATCTGCAAATGTGCAGAGGAGGACCATACAATGCAACACTGCCTTGCAACCAACCATCTGCAAATGTGCAGAGGAGGACCATACAATGCAACACTGCCTTGCAACCAACCATCTGCAAATGTGCAGAGAAGGACCATACAATGCAACACTGCCTTGCAACCAACCATCTGCAAATGGGCAGAGGAGGACCATACAATGCAGCACTGCCTTGCAACCAACCATTTGCAAATGTGCAGAGGAGGACCATACAATGCAACACTGCCTTGCAACCAACCATCTGCAAATGGGCAGAGGAGGACCATACAATGCAACACTGCCTTGCAACCAACCATTTGCAAATGTGCAGAGGAGGACCATACAATGCAGCACTGCCTTGCAACCAACCATCTGCAAATGTGCAGAGGAGGACCATACAATGCAACACTGCCTTGCAACCAACCATCTGCAAATGGGCAGAGGAGGACCATACAATGCAACACTGCCTTGCAACCAACCATCTGCAAATGTGCAGAGGAGGACCATACAATGCAACACTGCCTTGCAACCAACCATCTGCAAATGTGCAGAGGAGGACCATACAATGCAACACTGCCTTGCAACCAACCATCTGCAAATGGGCAGAGGAGGACCATACAATGCAACACTGCCTTGCAACCAACCATCTGCAAATGTGCAGAGGAGGACCATACAATGCAACACTGCCTTGCAACCAACCATCTGCAAATGGGCAGAGGAGGACCATACAATGCAACACTGCCTTGCAACCAACCATCTGCAAATGTGCAGAGGAGGACCATACAATGCAACACTGCCTTGCAACCAACCATCTGCAAATGTGCAGAGGAGGACCATACAATGCAACACTGCCTTGCAACCAACCATCTGCAAATGTGCAGAGGAGGACCATACAATGCAACACTGCCTTGCAACCAACCATCTGCAAATGGGCAGAGGAGGACCATACAATGCAACACTGCCTTGCAACCAACCATCTGCAAATGTGCAGAGGAGGACCATACAATGCAACACTGCCTTGCAACCAACCATCTGCAAATGGGCAGAGGAGGACCATACAATGCAACACTGCCTTGCAACCAACCATCTGCAAATGTGCAGAGGAGGACCATACAGTGCAACACTGCCTTGCAACCAACCATCTGCAAATGGGCAGAGGAGGACCATACAATGCAACACTGCCTTGCAACCAACCATCTGCAAATGGGCAGAGGAGGACCATACAATGCAACACTGCCTTGCAACCAACCATCTGCAAATGGGCAGAGGAGGACCATACAATGCAACACTGCCTTGCAACCAACCATCTGCAAATGTGCAGAGGAGGACCATACAATGCAACACTGCCTTGCAACCAACCATCTGCAAATGGGCAGAGGAGGACCATACAATGCAACACTGCCTTGCAACCAACCATCTGCAAATGTGCAGAGGAGGACCATACAATGCAACACTGCCTTGCAACCAACCATCTGCAAATGGGCAGAGGAGGACCATACAATGCAACACTGCCTTGCAACCAACCATCTGCAAATGTGCAGAGGAGGACCATACAATGCAACACTGCCTTGCAACCAACCATCTGCAAATGTGCAGAGAAGGACCATACAATGCAACACTGCCTTGCAACCAACCATCTGCAAATGGGCAGAGGAGGACCATACAATGCAACACTGCCTTGCAACCAACCATCTGCAAATGTGCAGATGAGGACCATACAATGCAACACTGCCTTGCCTGCAAGCAACCAAGTTAAAAATATCTGAGAGAATTCAATAACAATGCAAAGGAATATGTAAAATTAAAAAAATTAAAAAATTAAAAAATAAATAAAAAAAAATTTTTTTAAATGGATAAAAAATCAAAAATAAATAAAAAATAAAAATAAATAAAATAAAAAATAAATAAAAATAAAAAAATAAAAAAATAAATTAAAAAATTTAAAAAAAAAAATTTTTTTTTAAATTTAAAAAAAAAATGGATAACCATTATAGAACCATGTTTCAAAGACGCGAACGGAAAGAACCATCCTGAGTGTTAAGGTAGGTTGATTTTCAAGTTTTTTTGTTTTTTTTAATATCAAATATGTCCATATAAAGAAATACTGACACCAAAAATTCGATTTCTAATTTGCATCGATTTTGAATAATTAGTTTTAAAGATTGTCTAATAAGAAGTATTGGAAAAATCCTCGTTTTCAAAACACTTTTGTATAAATGTAAATATCTTCGAAACTACATGTGTTGCACTTCTGAAATTTGGTTTGCCGATTGCTACTCTAGCCTTGGAGAGAGGCCTATCAATAATAAATAATCTCTCTCTCTCATATATATATATATATATATATATATATATATATATATATATATATATATAGGCAGCATTTTCTCTTTAGTTTAAGACAAACATCGTTGCATATGAATTACAACTTAGATCTGAATATCCTTGTGAAGATCCTTTTCATTAGTCGAATCAGTAGTCAAGCCAACGTATATGTTTTTATCGCTTTTTTTTTAATGAAAAAAACATACATTGGCTTGACTACTACAACTTTGTCGAGTAGGTTAACAATGCATTTATAGCACCATAGATCAGCACCTAACTAACCAGCATTCCTGTCCCATTCCCAATTTCGAAAACTCTTAGTAGAAAACAACACAATATTAGAACATACCAATAATAAACAAAAACTATATATATTGGAAGCTTTATACATCAAAATAAAAAAAAAACAGCCATTAACACAATCAACTTTAATACTAACAATATTAATTCTAAAATGTTTATAATGCTAACTTTAGTTCCGTATTAATAATATAATTCCCGCCAAAACTACGTATTAATATCAACACCATGGTGTTTACCTTATTCCCCTGAAGATGGACCCGGATGGACTTGAAAGTACTTAGGACATCATCGATTATGACAGATTCATCAGCCAATTCCCCACCGAAGAAAAGACCCTGATTCGGCTAATGGAAAGGATCCCAATTGTGTGTTCCCTACAGAAAGAAGGGTAAGAGAATCTACATAAAATCTAAGTGTATTCTTATATGAAATTTATTGAGGAAGACAATGAAAGTATTCCCGAATCTCTAAGTGCAGCCCTAAGGGGGCTATTAGAGCATAACCTCCTTGAAGCTTCAAGTATTTTCTATTTTGATGAAATTTAAATAATATGTATAAAATGTTATGGGGAAGACAATGGAAATGGTCCCAAATCACTAAGTGCCTTCCTTACCCAAGACAATTCTGGGGCCGAACCTCCTTTAAAACTTCATATATATCCTATTTGAAGTAATTTATATCATTTGTATAAAATTCTCTGGGGAGGACAATGGAAGTGATTCTGAATCTCTATGTTACCCTCTATGTGTCGAATAGCCGTGCTCATCGCCCATCTGACAAACGCATTAACCATTATCCTCGAGTGGCCTTTGGGTCTTGTGGTGACTCGTTGGTATATATAAAAAAAAAATTCCTAGGACTGATTTTCAATTGAGCAACCTCCTAGGACTGATTTTCAATTGAGCATCCTCCTAGGACTGATTGAGAAAATTGAGCAA